>JZLH01S0135684.1:768-13268 GCA_001188425.1 Eucidaris tribuloides
CAAGAGAGATAATCAAGGAGGGAATGGAATTGGGAGTCTCGATTTCTTATAGAAATATAAATAAACAAATACATGTGTTACGGGTCGGATCGAAAAATGAATAAAACAAAATTAATAGCAGAGTACAAATGGATGAACGATGTAATGACTCAGTGAGATTTTTTGTTTCGCGGCAAACCGCATATATTCGTGCCGTATTTGGGAGGGGTCGGTATTTTTTGATACTCCATTTTTGCTTCTCGTCCGCGGTGGTACATACCTGAAGTGATGAACGTAGTGATAGAAAAAGACGTCTCCCCGGCAAGTAAAATACAAGGATATGTAAAAGCAAAACACATAGATATTTTGGCCCATTGGCTTGCAAGACGTGCCAGTGAAAGTAAAGATGTGCAGGACATTTAGGCATTTAATATATTTCAGGTTGCAAGTTCAATCACAGCCTAGGCGAACATAATAGCAGTAGTGAAAGATTGATCTTCGTTTCCCATGGTCACATTGTTCGTAAAACCAGGTCCGGTTTAATTCAAGTGCAATTCAAAAGCATCTCTATTGTTATCAAGCAGCGTCTGAGGATTCATAGACGGGGAATCTTAGCAATTTACGTTGGGGCCTTACCCAGCGCTTTGTGAAGTTCTCAAGAAGACCTATCACCATCTTGATACCTGAACACCCATTTGGGAAAGCTCCTTTTTTAAATTCATTATTGTTACTGGCCGCCTATGGCATATTTCGAAACCGGATAAAAAAATGATAAGCCTACGGTGTCGACAGCTTTGTCGCTGATTTAACACATGGTCAAGAATGATGGCAGTAGTGATGTGAATGATAAAAAATACCGATAGAATACCGAAAATGCCGATAAGGAGGAAGTACTGTAACTACATATTACACAAATTATTATAGTTGGGAAAAAGGGGGAAAAGGATTTTTTTTTAGTACTCATCACATATGTAAAATTTGTAATACCACAGATGATAAAGTATTTTCACTATGACAGTTACAAGATTGAAATAATGATGGTAATGTGCCAATAGATAGTACATAAAAACAATACTGGGAAAGAGAAGAAATTCAGCAGAAGAAAAGGTTCGTCAAGGGAAACAAAACAAATCATAATGAGATGAATGTGGAAAAAATAATATAGACTAGTTTGCAAATAAATGCAAAACTACTTTGCCGCATACTGGAGACATAATGATTGTAAGAAGCTACATGTTGCGTTTTACCGATATAATTATTGATTTGTAGAAACTAATGATCGCTCATAAAGGGAAAGCATGATAAAGAAACTGAATGACACAAAAACAAGAAAAGAGGAGGAAGAAGGGGAACATAAAATACAAAATCAAATACGAGGACCTGTGCAGAGAGGCTTGATTTTCTGAACCATCGTTTCAATAATAAATACATGTGCCGGTATTTGATATCTAGCGTGGGCAAATCAGATGAAGTCCATGTCATGACTAAGTGCGCTTTATAACTTTTAGACAGCCGTATAGTCATCCGTATTAGGCGGGGGTTTGGAGGTAACTCATTTTTATTTTCACTTGATGTTTATCGCGGCAAGATACTCAACTTTTGGCCCCCCCCCTCCGATAAGTGTTTTGAAGTGTGAAAATGACCGTCTTGGAAAACAAGATCCCGTCCCGCATGCCAAAAAACAAAACAAAAAAAATCGAAAAAATTGTGTCCATAATTTGTGTTTTTGTTCGTTATCATTTGCCTGTTTGCCAAAACGAAAGAAAGGATAAAATAACTTTGACTATTTTAATTTTCAGGTGTGAAAATAACTCATTCAATTCAAAGCCTAACCGAAAATTTGAAGTGTTCCTGTTAGTTGTTGTATCAAGTCTGCTTCATCTTGTTCATTCAAGTAATTCAAAAGCACTTGTTCTATTGTGTTTCGGCCGCGTGTTGAGGATTATAAGTAGACGCTAATGTATGATTCAAGGGTATCTTTACAAATGTATGTTGGGCCACCCTAAACGTTCATGTTGACGCTCCCTTACGACATGTTCTTCTATAGTACATGTAGCGAATTCCATTAAATAAAGTTCGCTCGATTCATTCAACATCGAATGTCGCATTATCATGATTGCGATGATATTTGTTTTCCCAGAAATGTGTGGATGGTTATTGGCGGCAGGGTATTGCGCCTAAAATATATAGGTCGGCAAAGTAAACATCAGATATGCCAACTATCATTCTGTAGCAAAAATCGTTCATTACGACTTCAAGTAAAGAGAAATAACTTTGCTGAGAAATCGTGAAATCATATAGTAAAGTATAGCAATACAGGAATGCCAATTGCGAGATAATCATTTGTGGTCTGAACGCCAATACCTAGATCCGAAATTGATTTGCATAAAAGCATTATTATGCATGAGGTTGCGTTATGCTAATAAGATCAGCGAGGCATGAACCTGCTTGGGCTGTGATTGCCCTTTACCGCAAGCGTTACAGGATACTGCAATCCTCGAAAAAATAGCTGTCTGCTTGCGAAATTTTCGACTAATTTGTGTCCATGTGTCTGTCAGTTATCTTGAAAAAAATAACACAGTTATTAACTTTGATGTATTGAGGTTTCGATTCATCTGATTTATTATCTGTGATTTGTGCATTAAAAAAGGTGAAATCAAGGTCGAAAGTGCAGTGTTGTTTGCTCTTCGCCGTGACGAATTACTCCGTCACTAGTCTGTGAATTCAAGAAAACCCTTGACGAGTTAATTCGTCACTATCACGAACGGGTTAACTAATACACGTCATAGATGACGTCACGGATGACTGGTCACATTGGCAAGATTTCATTTTTTGAGACTTATCATGCACATCATCATGAAAATTTATCAACATCCAGGACATGTCATTCAACGGACATATGGACTACATTTGAGTTTATTAATGACGTCATAGATGACTTCATGCGAGATTAAAAATAACAAAATGACGCATGAAATCAATCTGAAGGACATATAGCCTATCCAGAACAGCAAACAAAAAACATGAAAGTCATGGGTTATTCTAGAGGTTTATGACTGATTTAAAAAATGCACGTTAGTCCTATGTGCGCGCGCGTGTGTTTTATACGTTTTTCGAGGCGCGTGTGCCTATTTCAGGTCCAATTGGTTTGAAAAGGTTCGAAATGATGTTAAGAATTTAGTCGGTATTCAAACCATCGAAAAAACGGCGAAATTCGATACACGGAAACGGGTGCGCGCCGAAAAAACGCGCACGTACGGGCGCGCACCAAAATGCGGCGCAAATGTCCTGAAACGTATGCAGACGAAATCCTAGTCCGATTGAAGCCATTTTTAAGATTTGACGCGCACGAGCGTCCGGTCGTGACGCGTTGCGCGCACGTGCTTTGTCCAGCGGTTGAACCTTGACCCGACCTTTAACATTGTTGGCAGAATTTGGTTACGTAATTCGAACCTTTGACCTTGATCTGTACATTTGGTAAATTTGGTCATGTAATTTGGCTTCAGTCATGAGATATATCAGAAAATCCGTTTTTTAACTATTACGTCCATAGATGACGTCACGGATGACTGGTCCAACATTGACAAGATGTCCATTCTTGAGCAACTTATGCATGACACATCATCATAAAATTTGCAACATCCCAGGCATGTTCAGTCACGACATATGGACTACATTTGATTTTCATTAATGACGTCATAGATGACGTCATCGGAGATAAAATAACAAAAATGACGCATGAAATCATATCTAGGCATCATAGCCTATTCAGAAAACAGCAAACAAAAACATGAAAGTCCATGGGTTATTCCTAGAGGTTGTATGACAGATTTTAAAATGCACGTTAAGTCTAGGTGCGCGCGCGTGCGTTTTAACGTTTCGGGCGCGTGCGCCTTATTTCTAGGTCAATTGGTTTGGAAAAAGTATGAAAGATGTAGAATTCAGTCAGGTATTCAAAAAAATCGAAAAAACGGCGAATTCGATCACGAAACGGGTGCGCGCGAAAAAACGCGCGCGTACGCGCGCGCACCAAAAATGCGCCAAATGACCTGAAACGTATGCAGACAAAATCCTAGGTCGATTGGAGCATTTTTAAGATTTGACGCGCCCGTACGCGTCCGTCGTGACGCGCGCGCGCACGTGGCTTTGTCCAGAGGTTGACCTTGACCCGACCTTGACATGTGCCAAATTTGGTTACGTAATTCAACTTCAGTCTTGAGATATTGACATAAACAGATTTTGACAAATGACGTCATAGATGACGTCACGGATGACTGATCACAAAAATGACATGTCATTGTCGAGACATTGTCAAGACACATGATCATGAAAAGTTGCAACATGACAGGACATGTCATTCTTGAGATATTTGGGACACAAAAAAGTGACCAGAAAGAAAGAAGATGAAGACGAAGAAGATTTTGACGAAATCAATGGTGATCCGCAACGGTTACACGTTGCGGATCACCAATGATTGTTTCCTGCTTTAAAAGAGTGAAAATATATGAGTTCCCAGGGTGACCTTGTCCATATCCTTACGTAGGCGTAGACTACTGTGTTATAGATCGATACTCTTTGAGTCAAACGTGATGTGTATCCATGCATACCTTGCCAGTGGCAGCATAATTTTCCGAACTTTTGCAGTCTAAGATGTTCATTTGTCCATTTAAAGGCACTGGATCTCATTTGCAAACATCCCCACAGACCAGGAAAAGATGACCCATGCCCTTGGGCTATTGATGAAGGGCATGTCTGTGAAATCTGGGGGTCAGTAATTACCTAGAATGTGAAAAATGCGAAAGAAAGACAATTGCCGTTTAGTGTACGTTCTATGGTAGTAATTTTTCTCTCGCGAGAAAGAAATTCAAATCAGAGTCTAACGGTCACTTTAATTCCACTAAAACTTAGTTTTTAGCTCCCATATTTTGCAAAAGGTTCCCAGAGGACATTTTCTTTTAAATTTCATTGTATTTACACGATGTTAATTTTTTGGCATGCACATGAGATCCACTGCCTTTAAAGCACAAGTTTAGTCTTGGGGATTTTTTTTTTTTTTATTGAAAGGTTTATGCCCAAAGGTCATATGACACCAATATCAGAATCCGAATGTCTTTCGTTTTTTTTAATTAATCAATGAAAATCTCGGGAGTACCCCCAATTTTCGATTAATTTGACAGTATAGCATCCAAGCGTTAATAACGGTGTTAAGGTTATCTGATATACCTAGCAGAGAGGATCTAGAACTCTGATCTTTCTGCTGAGCGTATAATTCAGAAAAACCTTAACATCCCTTATTACGCTTGGATGCTATATCTGTAAAATATAGTCGAAAATCTCGCCCCCCCCCTCCTCGAGATTTTCGACTACATATTTTAAAACAAACGAAAGACATTCAGAATCTGTTATTGGTGTGATATGACCTTTGGGCATAAAGCTTTCAATAAAAAAAATCGCCAGAATCTAAATTGCGCTTAAGCACTATTATGTATATAGCTCAGCATATCAAAGTTTTTACCATTTTTATAACGAAGCTCCAACAACATTAAATTGTGTCTTGTTTGAAATCGAGATTAGAGGTTAGTTTTCGAAAGGAAAAATGACATTATAACATCGAAACTGCAACGATAATCCACGGTAGTAGATTTGTCAACCTTGTTGACTGGATGATCGATGTTCTGGCACTCACTGTCATATCGGTGAACATCGGACAGCGTCTTTTCGACTGTCTCTAACAGAGATAAATGGCGGGACTAATTGAGAAAATCAGCAATTTCCCGCGCTGTCAATCTAGCGTCTTGATATCTTGATGCAGGTTCGTCTCAGCGTCACCAATCAGAAGCGGGAAGCAGACAGACCCGTGGCACCTGACTTGAAAAAAAAAACACAACTCGATGAGTAACATGTACATGTATAATTTTATTTCTACGGAAATCTTGATTCTCCTAACTTTTGATCATTACTTCGTATCCAGGAGTACGAAATAAATTCGATTTAATGTTTATGCTGAAATCATGATAAAACACAAATAATACTTAAGACTTAATTCGATAGTGATGTCTGAAAAAAAAACATATTGATGGCGGCGGTGGTGGTGGTGGTGGTGGTGGTGGTCGTGGTGGTGACGATAATGATGATGATGATGGTGTTTTTGTTGGTGGTGGTGGTGGTGACGATAATGATGATGATGGTGTTTTTGTTGGTGGTGGTGGTGACGATGATGATGATGATGATGATGATGATGGTGATGATGATGATGATGATGATGATAATGATGGTGATGATGATGATGATGGTGATGATGATGATGTGATGATGATGATGATGGTGATGATGATGATGATGATGATGATGATGATGATGATGATGATGAAGAGGGGATGACGAGGACGAAGAGGAGGACGATGATGACAACAATGATGTTAACGACGTGGTATAATTCACTGATAACACGGTGGGCTTTAAAAGTAAATATATCCTATATGACATTCCCCTTGGCATCATTCTTCTGCAAGGCCAAGGTTATATTCTTCTGAATGCACGCCTTTTTATTGTCAACTTTAAACAAAAAGTCGACGTGGTATACCAAACAGATTTGATGGGGAATTGACGGATGAAGTAGAAAAACCATGATCCGCTTTTGAGCAATTAATATTACAGTGAATAGGGAACGCGAGCAAAATTGTATATCCTGAGTCAATTTGTTGTTGTTGTTTTTAAGGAGTAAACAATCAGTGCATATTTCGTTCATTGCGTAATTACCAAAAAATTATTACCGATTCGAATTCAATTCCTCGCATGAAAATGCGTGTACAGTAATTTCGATTACATTTACGGTATTCATAATGGATAACGGCAGATTAAAGACACTATAAAACATTGTGGAAGACCCGTTTAAAAGTTGTAAAACTTTGCTTTCTGACATATCTAACAGTGTTTGAATGGACAAATAAACAACCTATAACACAAAAGTTCAGACCGTTATGTTGTCACTTGTAAAATATGTACAGATTTGGCACATGAATTATTCTCGGCCGATGGGAATTCAACATACACTGTATTACTCTGTGAGGAAAACCGGAACGGTCTCCCAATGACCTTTTTTTTTCTTTACTTTTTTAAAGCACTTAATGATCATTTTGAACAGTAATTTTTTAGGTGTCCATTTCTAGACCTTAGACACTAGTAACATTAGCAATCATGTAGCTCACATTTTTAAATGGAAATATTGTTATACAATGCCTTTAAGATGCCTGATGTCATCTGCAATTGTTCGTCCTGCATAACGTATGTATTTGAAATATATATAAATGTCGATTAATGTGGGCGTTTATCATTGTCTCTTACATAAACTACCAGTAATTAGTGACGGAGCAAACAATGGTGACAGCATCAAGCGTGTCAGCCTTTGTCCCTCCGTTTTGTTGTTGTTTTCAAAGGTACCCCTTTGATTCAAATTGCCACAATTAAATTGTTTTAATGAAATCTGACAGATACACGGGGCAGCGCGCCAAGACAAAGTGTTCGTTTACACGCAGCCCTTCTGGCGCCGCGACACATACCCATCTAACACCTCAGCGTGTCTTCTCCCAAGCGGCCGCCGAACCTGGCCCGATGGTGGGATGGCGGCGCGAGGTGTCATCGTTATTACGTGGTCTGGTTCCCGCCTTATTTCTCACCCATTTAGTTCTCTAGCTTTCAATGAACGCCTGTTTTGTCGAGTACTTAAATTCAAATACGCACGGACGATCAAAGACCTGTCCAGTCTTACCGCCAAAATTTCGCACATTTTGCTCGCAACTGTGCCAATACAACGGGCGTGGATGGTGTATTGTTGTACAATATTGGAAGAAAATATTCGTGTGTGTACATCTTTTTGAACATTACAGAGTGTCTCAAAAAATATACAAGTCAAACTGTTATTATGACTGATGCTTACTAACGTCAGGGGCATAGTCTTAGCTATCAAGTGCTGGTTTTTTTCTGTTCAATTTGCTTATTTTGATTTTGAGATACTATCAGTGACTGTAGTAAAGGTGGCACAATTATGATTTTACCCTGTGATTGTTAACTAAACATATCTCGAGATTAAAACATTTAACAGAACAAATAGCATTTGAAAGCTAAGACTGTGTCCTTGACGTTGTGAAAGCATCATGTTACAACAATATTTTCTAATTGCCAAAGAAGGCGCTTTCCACTTGCATTTTTTTTGACGACGTTTGTATATTAGGCTACGCAAGTCAACGACAGGTAGGAGAATACAGATCCAAGAAATATCTTACTTTCTTTATCTTTCTATCTGTCTATCCGTCTGTCTATCTTCCATTCATCAATCTATTTCTTCTATGTATATAAAACAAACATGCATATGGGGATAACAACGTGTTGAATTAATATTTCAGTAATTCTAAAGACTTTTCAATATAATTTAATATGGATTAAGTCCACTGACTGTGCTTCGTCTAGCAAATAAATTAGATATTAAATGGATATATATTTGATCGCTTCCTAAGCGTAATTGGAAGTAATAACCAATATATCCCCGTGTAAGTGAAACATATGACAGTCATGACTGTAATATTTTGTTATTGATACAATAATTATTGTTTGGTATGTCTGTATTCGGCGTCATTACATTTAATGACAATTACTCTTGATACTGCTACAGGACAGATTTCTGGCGACAAACAAAATTAAAGCTCTTTTGTTTGAATAATATCGTTTTGATTTCTAGAATACGAGATTGTGATTTTGTACTTTACTAATTTTGCCTTTTTCTGTTTTGCTTTGTTTTCAATTTATTTTAGTTTTACTTTAAAGATTAACGGTCTGGGTATTAATAATAATTTTACGTGTTTCTAATGTCTGTATGCAGTCAGTATTCAGGTATGTTCATGTATGTGTATGTTTATGTGTATGTGTACGTGGCGTGTGCTGTAATGACTTCGCATGAGTGTATCAACATTTACAATGTGAGCGAGAACATTCACTGTGTTGGTATATGCAGGGATCTCTGCGTGGGAACGAGTGCAGTATAATCATGTACCAGTAATCCTCTAAATTTCATACAGTACATCACAAACGTCGTGATATATATCAGAGATTCAGTATTGAATGATTAAAGAAAATAAAGTAATTTAAGTTCAACCATCAATTAACACCAACACCAAAATTTCTTTGTTTCGTTTTATGGTATATTATAGTTTCAATCTTTAATTGAAGATTATTTTCCTATGCCTTATATTACTGTTGTTTGTCATGAATATAGAACAGTTTTAGACTATACGCTTGCTTAGTAATTCGATAATTGATAACTGCCACACATCATAAAACAAAACCGCGATGAAATTTTTATGGTGTGACACACCTATTTCGTTAAATTGTCTGGTTCGTCACAACTTGCATGGAGGGTCATTGGTTCAAAGTTTCGAGCGAAAAACAAAAATCAAAATTAATGCTCGTGTAGTTAATTTGAAATCAAAATATTTCAATCTTAAACCATACAATCTCAGCAGTTGACCGTTTTGATCTGTTTACTGTATCTTTTTCTTTTAGTTAGTTCGTCTGCATCAGGTCAGTTTTATTATTATTTTTCTTCTTTCTTTTATTTCCTTTATTTTGTTTAGCTTTTTTTAGTTTTAGTTGTTGTTGTTGTTGTTGTTGTTGTTATTTTTGGGGGGGAGTTGGGGTTGTGGGCGTGGGGTAGCTGGTAAAAATCGTTTTCAATCACACGCACATTATAACACAAGAAACAACACTATAACATACCGAGATGTGCCAAGTAAATTACAGAGATGAGGTAAGGAGAAATCATATGATGACTGAAACTGAATTACATCTGTATACTGAAAAAAACTGTGTTTAGCAATTAAGCATCTGAACATGTAATGTTTACTAGGTGATAGCAAACAATGTGCTTAAAAAGGCGTTCACTCGTTAAACACAATTACACTACATGTATAGTTCTTGAAATGGACAATGATTAGCATTATTTACTCCAATACTCATCCCAGGTCTATAGCTGGGTAAATGCCATATATTTCTCCAATAGTAACGCGACTCATTCGAACAATGCCAACCAAATTTCGTTAGAAACTTTCCTCTCTGCGAACTTTCTACACTCTGAGATCTGTATAATATCACGAACATTCCTCGCTATAATCAATGATTTACCACGACAAAAGGCAACATCGCTCACACATACTCGTACACAAAAGATACTCTAAAAACACTATAAGACTTTAATCAAAATGAGAATACCCACAACCCAAATATGATTAGGACAAATGGGGTGGATTGTTTTAGATTTTCGGGATGTCTATAATGTCTCTGACACGGACGGAAGTCGTTTTAAATCAAATATTGATTAGTCATCGTACAGTGGCAGAAAAGAGGAAAACCACAAAATGTTGAGCAGCATGTGAAAAACATATAATTGAAAGAAAACAGAGAGATATAATAATAATACCGAGGAACACGATCCCAACACTTGCACTGGCACATAAAAACAACGACCCTGAGATGACAAAAAGACCGAAAACGGAAATATTTGGCCCCAGTTCCTCAGACTCGTGGCGTCGAACAATCATGAAATTATTTCACAATGTGTCCTTAAATCGAATTTCCACAGGGCTGAGCAGAATATTAATAAACTCATCGGATCCACGCATGGGCAGGCCGGAAAAAAAGCTGAATAACAGAGGAAAAAAAAGGAAACAGAATAAAGAGAAAGGGAAAGAAAATACCAAATAAGGAAACGGGGTAGTCTTATACATTTAAAAAAATGACTTACTCATAGTACGGACAGATTCTGTTTAAACGCCCTCTGATAATTAATTTGATTAGCTTGATAATAAGTATTTTGGATCATGCTGGACATAAAACTTTTTGAACTCTTCACCCTTTCGAGCAGGGCTTCAAAACAGAGAATCTGTCTTGAAAGATTGTTCTTTGATTGCAAGCCATAAAGGTTCATAGAAAAAAGAAAAAGAAAAAGGGAATACCAAATAAGAAAATATGGTATTTTCTAACATTGGAAAATGATTTAGTCATTGCACGGACAGTCAGTATTTAAACACATTTTGCTAATTAATTTGATTAGCTTGATAAAAAGTATTTTGGATCATGCTGGACATATTTTTTTAGGACTTTTCAAACTTTTCTGTGATCAGCGAGTATAGCTACAAAGCAGAAAATCTGTCTTGAAAGATTATGCTATTTTATTGCAAGCAATAAATGTGGACATTCATGTGTTTACGTTTTTAAATTCACACGAGAGATTTCATGAATATCGAGCCTATAATAGAAAAAGGAATAGCAAAGCTCGCTATGCTTAAAGGTAAATGACATGATTGGGGGTAGCCCTCAACTTGGGGTGAAACTCCCGGGTGAAACTATTCTAGAATCAAGTAAACTGCATGTGCAAGGGTTCTACTGTGAAAAATTGGTAATTAAAAATTGACTAGTTCTAAAATAACTTCTATTAGTATTCTTTGTAACAGACAAATCCGTTGTGTGACAGTCTATGGTTTCTATTTCTATCGGGACTCGAGAGAAACAAATGCTACTATGTTTATGCTTGATTCTACTTAAAGGTAAATGACATGATTTGGGGTAGTCTTCAACTCGGGATGCAACTATTGTAGAATCAAGTAGACTGTGCATGGGTACCACTGTGAAAATTTGGTAGTCAAAAGTTGATTCATTCTAAAATAAATTCCATCTGTGTGAATTGTGACAGACAAATCTGTTGTGTAGAGTTCTATGGGAGGTATTTTTATCGGGGCACGAGAGAAACGATGTTCACGCTTGATTCGGCTCAAGTAAACAAATTCAAGATAAATCCTTCCAGCCAGGAGATACACTCCAGGTGGTGTATCCATTGATATATCCTTTAACCAGTTTGGTTCCAGAGCATTTTTTTATTTCTCCCAATCATGTCACTGCCCTTTAATCACTTTTAAAGTTACAAGATCTTTTTGCAGACCACCAGAAACATAGCAAAACATCACGTTTACGACGTTAGTCATGATACGTGCCGAACTGCAGACTGCCGAATCAGGGGCGGAGCCAGGGTAAAATCTTACGAGGGGCGAAAGATCTGTTGGCGAAAACTTTGACCGCCTTTATTTTACCTGCCAAATTACAAGCCAAACATCATCCGATAAGTGGGGGGCAGGGGCAACGACCAAAAGCATTTTTTTTTGCCCGCCATTTTTTTTACCTGCCAAATTACAAGCCAACCATCATCAGACAAGCCAGGGGAAGGGGGCCGACGACAACCAAAAACCATTTTTTGCCCCTCAAAAAAATACTAGCCGAATGAAAAACAATAGGGGGCGAAATTGTAAAAGAAAAACCAAAACACGGTAAAATTTCCGTCATTTTCACTACTTTGAAAAAATAGGGGTGCCCCCCCCCCACCCCCGCCCTCCCTGTGGCGCCACCCCTGGGTCTAATGACAAAGCGTGTCTTGCAATTATAAATCTATACAATGATGCATTTTTTGCGAAAGAATTTTT
>JZLH01S0135684.1:18268-21069 GCA_001188425.1 Eucidaris tribuloides
TAAGTCATGGAATTCAGGTCTTTTTGATACTTTCGCACCCCCTCCAACATTTTTTTTACCCTCCGTAAGATGACCCTTAGCACAGTAGGGATCAGTTGTTGGACGCGTTATGCGATGCGACCAACGAGATAAGTGTGAAATATCCCCCTAACATGTGTCGCGAAGCGCTCACGAACGCTCCAATAAAATCCGTCGAAATAATTGAAGACACTGCTTGGAAAATCTACTGAACACTTTTGTCTGTTTTGTGGGATGTTTATCTCAATCTCATGATCAATTACTCCGCAATATAAAAACTGCGTGTCGAGACGCATCTGGTTTAGTCATCATTATTCTCAACTGTTGTTGATATTTGGCACAAAACAGGCCTGGATTTTGCTTTTATTTTTTTCTTCTCGCTGACACGTCTTGCTGATGATCTTGATATTTTTAGGATCCAGACGACTTTGAGTGATTAACACAGCTAACTGTGGACAGGTAATTATTACGCGAACCGCTTATTACCAGCTGGCAGACATTAAGTTCAATTACAGAAATAAAAAAAAAGATCGTAGTCCGCGCATTTTGTAACATCGATCAAAATTTTCTCCGAAAAAAAATGACAAAAGTTAATTTAGAGGTCCATTGTCAGAATGCAATAGCGACCTCTTTGGCACAAAATAATGATTAAAATGGGGCACTGATGTTCCCACAATTCAACACAATCCACTTTGACTGAGTGAAATTATACAGCGTTCATTTTCTACTTTCTTTCTCAACACAGCACTGCAATAGAAGGTAATTCATTAACGTGATTGCGCCTGTATTTGAAGACGAGATCTCTGTGGTTGCACTACCCCTTGACTGTGGTCCTTTAAAGATTGATTTCAGGATTTGCAAATCCATCACTTCCCTTAACGGTAGTTTAGTACTTACAAATGATGTGGTGAAAGTTTGAGATCCATGCGTCATGAATTTGTTGTTTTATGAGAAAAACTAATAACGATATGCTACCAGAACATTGTTCTTTCCGCGAGTTTAAATTTTGCTCAAATTGCAGATTACGGTTATGTGTACGATCGCACGACCAGTGGAGCACTCTAATTGGTTAAACGGCTAAACTCCGCGCCACCTACGGCTAACGGCTGGTCGGACAATTTTGGAACTAACGGAACGGCCCGTGCATGCACGTGCACGTCACTATGCAAATTTTGAAGTTTAAATGTCCAGATTTTCACCAAAACTACGTATTCTACCCAAAGGTTCTATGACAGGTGTTTATTTATACAAATCTTCACTTTCTAAACGATTTCATTCATTTTTTGACGTTTTCTGGCGTGCAAATCCCGAACTGTATCTTTAAAACGTTATATTAACAACAATTTCAAATTCATTCTGACATCAAATGCCGCAATGTGTAGACAAACATTCACCTGCTTTGCCATTATTCGTTTTTTTTTTCAGAATGTGACGTCATCGGAAAATGAAAAATAGTGTGCAAAAAATGAGTCACATTACAATGTTGTTTTGTTTTGCAAAAGTGCATTGATCAGGCATGCTAACCCTTTGTCTGCGCAGCCGTTGTGGTCTTTTATCACAAATGTTCGATATTACTTTGTTTCGGGGGGGGGGAGGAGGTGGAGAGACAGCTGTAGCACATTGCCTGTACAGTGTGGGGAAATAATGACGATGTGTATGTTCCGCATAATATCTTTTGACCATGATACAAAATAAATATATGTAGTATCATGTTTTGGGATAATGAAAAAGGGGGAAACGATGAAAAAACAGGCCTGCTCAACGCCCCCTCCCCCACCTCCCCACCGGAAAATCATTGCCAATGTCATTATCACTATCCTAGGCTTCGTGATCATCAATCCTAACTTTACCAAAATTGATGTTTTAGCAGAGGTTTGAGCCTGCTTCACATTGAAATGGTGACTGTTAAGCATGCAATGGTAATGTAGGCATTACGTAAGGAGAAACAATTTGATAACGCCTGTGAAACGGGCTACGTGGAAATACGTCTGCTTTATCATCCGATAAAAATTGAATACCTGTTGATCAAAGATTACCAGGTCAGAAACCCACTCCAGTGACGGTGGACCATTGTCAGGGGGGCGCTGCTGCGTGAGACCAGCACATGAAACTCTCACTGGCTTCTGATATCAATACAGACTATACCATTACGTATGACCAATATAATAAATGATTCCTCTTCCTTAAAATTGAAGAAAGAAATTCACAAAGTATCTGATGTATGACTCCCACGATTTTCAATACGGTATTTATATGCACCAGTCTTTAACTGGAGCGAAGAAGAAATCATTGTGTACATTATTGAGAACCCAGACTTTGAAAGTCATACCAATAGTTGTTATCACTATAACAATGTGAACGATTTTCAAAGCATTCCATGCATGAATGTGCAAAAATAAATAAATTAATTAATTAATAAAACCGACAAGAAAGGAATGTACCAAATATTGTTTTCAAGACAGACAGACGTCACGTCATCTCGTCACATCCACTGTGATGGCTGTGACCAAACGATGAGTGATTCTTACACATACTCACACACACACGCACAAACACACACACACACACACACACACACACACACACAACACTACACACACACACACACACAGATATATATATATATATATATATATATATAATACAAAAAAAACACTTTATGTACATACAAACACAAACACACACATACATACATTCTCACATTGCACACAACGCACTTAAACATAACATACACATACATAATACATACACACATTCACATACATACAAGCAGCTCAACCTGT
>JZLH01S0135712.1:10117-27501 GCA_001188425.1 Eucidaris tribuloides
CACAACACGATTATTACAAAGTATATTTTAAATAGTGTTGTACTTACGAAATGCATGTTAAAAAGTTTGAGGATCAACAATGCGCTGCGCGTGAGAGCAGCATTAGGGGATACACGAAGTGCGCATGTATTTAGGTAGCGTTAAAATTACAGTGAATGGGAAGTTAGGAAGGATAACATAAAGATCAGGGAGATAGTAAAAATAATTTGGTAGTCAGCGATGGTCGAGCATAAAATAGTTGGCATGAGGGTGTGGAAGTACGGGCTAAAAGTGGATTTTAAGTTTAAGGGGTTAGCATAAAGATCAAGATAACTGGAGAATAGGTATTGATTTTATCTTTTGGTATTTTAATAATCGGTTTCTGTCAGTAATGTTCTAAAACTCTTCATCGTAGGCCTAATTCCGAATTTACAGCTCCGTGTGGCTCTGGCTAACGCCGTGCATACACAAGATAACTAAGGCGCTGGCGCTACGCGGTGCTGTAATATCTTTGGTGGCATACAGGTAGCGCGTACGTACGTGTGTGGCAGGATGGCAAGATCGAGGGTTTACGGCGACCTCATCCAGGGTTGTGGTGGCTATCATTTGACACTTAGTAAGTGACAGGCACCCCTAACCACGAGGCAAATGATAGATAGATTATGCGATGTCAGTATACAGGGCTTTGACATCAATGAAAAGAATCTTTATATGAGGGTATATAATTACGTTGGTAGTCATTTTGCTGCCCTGCACAAAATTTCTATGAAAGAGATATCACATGATTCACAAATTTTCAAATCCTGGCGAAAAGTGAGGTTCTATCATTTTTTTTTGCGTCGTACCTCGAGATATCGCCAATACTGTATAGAGTTTGGCAAAATAGATTGAGTCTATAGCTGTAAGACAAACCAAAAAATAATAATAATACATCATTTTTGTAATTTAATATATATATATTTATATATTTATTTATTTAATGTGGTTCAAAGGAGTGAGAAACAGTAGGTATAGAAATGATACAAATCTTATGAAAAAAGTGCAAAGTTGGAAGAAGAATGATTGCAATAACAGCCAACAAAGCCAAGTATGCTGTGTGGTGTGACAGTGTATAAACTGATAATGAAAGTGCATGTACACTTGTGTATACATTTACTTCTAATCATTATTGTAGTTAAATCATCAAATAGTAAATCTTGTTCCCGTTTTTCATTGCCTGCGCTTGAAAGGGGAACGAAGCGTTATATTTTTGGGTTGTTGTAATTATGTACCCTGATCTCAAAGTTTTCGGATAATTTTATCTGGAAGAACTGTGGATGAAATTTTGATAAGCTTGACCCAGTCATGTGCCAAGGAGATGTAGATAACTAATTAATTGTTCATAAAAGTGAAAATCTGACTCGCGTTCATGAATCGTAGGTTCGACCTATCCATCATCTGAAATCGCATATCGAGGGATAAATACATACTACATGTAGGGTATCCGTGGTGGTGTGGCTGATATGAAGGGTACAGTGGGCATGGGCAATGCTATGGCAAACAATCAAGGTTAAAGGTCACACTGACTTTGATTAATTGTCATAGTCAGTGGGTAAAGGTTGTTGTCCAGTAGTGTGATGTGTTGTAGGTAGGTGAAGTTCAGTGGTAGAAATAAGTAGGACATTTTGTCAAGGCTAGAAGTCAAAAGGTACAGTAATTACATTAAAGGTAATAGCAATGATTGGGGCTGGTCCTCAACATGGGCTGAAACTATGTTCTGTGATCACAATAAGCTATGCAAGGATTTCTGCTTGTGATAAATCTTGTAGTCAGGGTTGATCATTCGAAATAACTATAGTCAGTATCCCTTGTGGCAGCAACTCTGTGTAAGTTTTCTATGAAATTTATTTCTCTTGGGTTGAGAGAATTGAAATACTGCTGTGTTCTGCTCGATATGCTGTGTTCATCGCTCAAAGTAAACAATTAGGACAAAATCCTTCCAGATGGGGACATGCCAGTCGAACTGGATGTATAGTTTGTAAATTGTTCAAAATCATTTGGTTCTTGGGGCATTTTCAAGCGTTTCAATCATGTCATTTTACGTTTAATGCATAAATTCAGAGGAACATCAGTGTTTCAAATGTTAGAGTGGTCTGGTGTAATGGTGAAATATTCTGCAAAAATGAAGGGTCTCAGGTGAAATTCAATTGAAATTGATAAGCGGTTTTTATTTTATTCAAATTCCAAAAGTTTCTTATCTCAACTGTCAGCCATAATAACAAATGTAGTATGCATGGACACAGACAAAACAAAACCTGAAGGTGATTTGCATTGTGTAAAGAAAAGGTAATGTACTTGCAACTGGAGGTTGAACAAAATTTGTGGACTTCCAAAAGTCACATAGTCACAAGTTATGTTTGATATAGATAAATGAAACATGATAAAGTGCAGGATTCATGGCCTTAATTGCTGGTGCAGAATTGGAGAGAGAGGGAAGAGGATACCCATTGACAGACTGATGCAACAACAGTCAAATTATCAGTTTTGTTTCTTGTGTTTGATATTTGAAATTGTATCAGTTGTGGTTTAAATTGGGATAGTTTTCCGCACACCAGCCAAGCACCGATATGGTCCTTTAAAAATGTCCTGCCGTCTAGAATGTGCAACCAACTCAAAACAGTTTTGTGCATGGAACCATGCATTGCAATTTATTCAATTTCTGGATTACATGTACATATGTAGCAGTGTAGATGTCATGCAAGGAACATGCCTGATTAATGTGGGTTGGAACTTGAACCCAATGGTAATCATTTTTATGAGTTGATGTTAATGATAAAGTTGCTTTCAATATTAACCTATTATTTTTATATAGTTTTGGTTAGCAAGAAAGTTGGACAACAAAGGGTTTGAACATTATGAATGTGGGACTGATTATCATTGACAATAAATAACAGCAACATTGTAACTTGTGGTTTATGGTAATTTTTTTTTATTTGTTCAAATGACTACCTGTTGCCAACTTTCATGTAAAGAACAGTGTTACTGTTGTACATTCCCGTAAATGTGATGTGGTTGATGCATTGAGGAGCAAATGTTAACCTTTCAACCGTCTGCAATATTGTGCACATAAAGAATAAACCATGTTTAACAATTGGATATTGAGTTAAATTCAAAAAATAATTATGGTAAATCAAGGCAACTGGACTTATTAGTGTGTGTTTTGAAGAAGAAGTCCGCGTCCCCTATCGGACGGCTTCATCACTCCCTCTGAAGTGGTGGTGGAAGTTCTCGTCGAAATACAATGTAAGCGCGCAGTTGCCTGATTTATAATTACATGTAATTATTTGTTACGTAATAATTCAATTAAGTACCCCAGTAATAATTATAAGGGAACGCGCAGACAGCACTCAACAAAATCATCTCACCAAAACTGGTTGATTACAGATATTTTCAAACAGAATAACTGTGATGTTTGTGAAAGGGAGAAAACATGTGGCAATTCTTATTTTTTTGATTTTTTTTTTTTTTATGGGCAGTGCATGTCAATTGAGTATTATGTCCTATTATTCATGCCAATGCAAATGCACGTTCTATGACTATCGATATTCATTCAAAATAAATTATTTACAAATCACAAAAATTCCGTGGCAATCGTATCACTACTGACTATCAGTCTATATTATATTTGCATTAATATTGGAAGTTTACATTGTACATGTAAAATTGCTTAGTTGGAGACGAAAATGGCCACATGGCAGTATACATGTACGGTAGAACACTGTCATTCAGAGAAGGGAAAACAGTAATAGAAGAAAGGTGTAAAACTGACAATGAAGTATAACCTTTTATTTTTGTTATTAAAGTCAGCAAATCAAAGACAATTTGCTTTACGAGAACACTGTGTTCAAAACAAGTGGTGTTTGTAGAATGTTTTTTTAAATTATTAAACATTGTAATTTTAATCTAAAAATAGCACATACATTTAGATATCAATTCATTTTGATGATCTCAATGCTTGTTGCCAGTTTGATTAAATGATTCAATATTCTGTGTCTAACGCAACAGAAACACCCAGAGATAGACCCTTTTGGGTATCCTGAGAACATGCCAGAAGCGCTACCAGCTGATC
Organism: Eucidaris tribuloides; assembly: GCA_001188425.1. Taxonomy (NCBI): domain Eukaryota; kingdom Metazoa; phylum Echinodermata; class Echinoidea; order Cidaroida; family Cidaridae; genus Eucidaris; species Eucidaris tribuloides. Next base: position 14,205 of record JZLH01S0135712.1, read on the forward strand.
ACGCAGAATCCCACAGATGGGGTGTGAGTAATGTATTCAGTTAAATAAATAAATGTTTTGAAAGTCAGCGGAGAAATAGACAATTGTCACAGATGTTTAATTCTATTTTGATGTGTTGGTGGAAAACTGTGTATCATCAATGTGTAATGCACGGTTGGTAGAATTAAATAATAAAAAGAGAAGAACAAATTGCATGTAGTCGTGTGGATTAAAACGACCAAGACATGTCTGACATTAAATCCTTAAAAGGGTGAAAGAGTGAGAAATCTAATAGATGCCCAGTTTTGCCAATCTCCATTTCCCCCAAAAACGGTTAATTAGCTTGGCAGAAACATTTTGTGATTTGTATTTTTTGTTAGAAAGAGGGGAAGGGTGAATAAATTAATTAAATTATTAAGTTTACACAACTACTTTGCTTGAAAGTGTAGACCAATCCCTTGATAAAATCAATTGCATTTCTGTCAAGAAAGCTAACAAGTAGCTTTATACATAATGGCACAAACAGTCTTTATTTCAATTCAATCCAATTCAATTCAATTTATTTAAATCATCACTTGCGCAACAAAAATGTTGAATTTGTGTGATAATTTTAAATGAATCAGTAAAAAGGGTACAACTCATGATTATAGTATATTATAAATATCAAATATATAAAATAAGTGAACGTGATATATTATCAACATTATACTATGGCATTATATGATTACAATTCGGTTGATAAAATATCACCAATTATTACAATTAAGAAGAAGTCATAAGTACAACCAGAATGTATAATGTATGAACGGTAAAATGTAGAATACGATAAAGTTAATATTTTTAATCCTAAACACCTCATCACAGAAACACTACAGGAAACACAACAGAACCACAGTACGACACAACTCACACCCATACACACGCACACATTTTCACCACAACCACACTACGCATACAATCTATCACACAGCACATACACAAATACCATACACACATACACATGAACACATGTACACAACTCAATTAAGTAAAACGTACTTAGCACATCACTCAAAACACACACAGACACACATACACTCATAACAATGCAATAGCACGACACATCAGATCACACATATACACAACAACACACACAACACATCCACATCACGCTACGAAACTACACAACGTACACACACCACAACACACACACACACACACACACACACACACACACACACACACACACACACACACACAAACACTCACATTAAACATTAAACATTAAACATATGTATGTGTACTTTACACTTGTAGAAACGTGAACTGTAGCACATTCAAATATGCACTGGTATACACATAGACTACTTCTAACATTAACATGGCATAAGTACGGAATCAGTGCAAAACTTAATAGAATTAACAAACGTTAAAACACTACAATAAAATTAATGCCTAATGTTGTCTAATGTTGGTGTAAAATATATCTCAAACTTGAAGTGATCCAGTGAAACATTTCAGGAAACGCAGATGTCAAACAAATGTCAAGACGAAGATTACAGCTGCGATCATTTATTGACGTTACTCACTTCTGCAGCACTGTCAGCATATCGTGTCTACATCCTGTTGTTTGCCACATGCAGTTCTAGACTTCAGCTTCATACACATTGCAGCAAGTGCTGTATTAAAAAGGTTCACCAAACCCTAACTTAGGGCTCCACACTAATTTCTGTTTTTCCTTGCCCGAAAATAACAAAAAACATTAGTCATCAATATTTCACTCTAATTTTGAGTACTGTATACGCCATATATTTCGCGTCCATAAATTTTCGCGATTTTACGTCAAGACGGCGAATTCGCGAGAGTATATTTTCGCGATTTTATTGTATTTGCATTCACTTTGTACAGAAATGTCAGGAAGTGAAAATTTTCGCGTTCAGTAATTCGCGAAATTCGCGAAAATAAAACCACCGCGAAATATTCAGCGTATACAGTATTAAGTCCAAGTATAGTTTCGGTTGATCAGACAACTTTTTTGTCAGTCGTTCCCAAAGTATTCAGGGACAGTAATTCTCCGTTTACTGGTAAATTGAAACAGAAAATCCAGTTTGGTTCTTTTCTTTTCGTGTAAAAATTTATGGAATTCACCTTTGCAAAACGGAATTCATGTTTTTGCTGTGTACATTTTCTATGACTAAATGGAATTTCCATTTTGAGATCAAGTTGAAACGGAATTACAGTTTTCAAAAACAGAAAAGACCATTTTTTGAAATGGAAAATCATTGCTCTAAGTATTCATTTGTAATCCCAGACATCAGAAAACAATGTCAAACCTATTGAAAATTGTTTATATTGACAAATTGTGATGATTAAATTATCAGAGAAGATGTAGAGGTATTACCTATGCGAAATGACAGGGGATTAAATGGTGACAGTCCCCCGCCCCCTCAACAGTTTACATTTTTAGCAATTTCTAAAAAAAAAAACTGGGAGAATTTCACATTTCAGAGCATTGATATGTCATATAGGTCTACATGTATATATAGTTGGACAGGTAAATTAATACATTTTGCCTAACATGAAATTTTACTTGTCTCGGGCAAGTGTTAGTGTCTAGTCATCCCTAACCAACCATCCAATCATGAAGACCAGTGTAAGAAATAACCCAGGGCGACGGGCGATTTAGCCCTTGGCAAAGCCCAAATCGCCCCTTAAAATCCACAAAACCCAATTCTTTGGGGCGACCATTTCCTTCAGAATCGCCCTCAGATTTGCTACGAAAAATTTCACTTTTTTTTTATTATGGCCATGAAACAAAAATGAATTAAATGGTTGCTTTTATGGACGAAACACCGGCTAAAACATTGGCAATCTTTCATTGCATTCTTCAAATGCGGATGTGCAACAAAAAAGTAGCCCCAGTGATTGAAAAATAGCCCCAAGGCTGTAATAAAAATCACCCTTAAGAAATAAAAATTAATTTCTACCCTGATGAAGACTCAATCAAAACAATTTGAATTTAGGTTACAGCTAACCGTTCAATGTCGTTTTGCTGCATGAAAATGAATGCTATATTTGTTGTATTTGGCAGGAGATGCTTCTACGACAACAGATTTCAAGTGATTCTATTGTGATAGAAATATTTGACCAATATGCAAATATGCAATGGCTGTGAAGCAAAAATTATATTTTACCATTAACATTAACATGTTGGCACAATTGTTTCATGAAGAGAGCTTTCAAATACAAAATTCCTTGAACGGATGATCTTTATTAATAGTGAATACATCAAAATTATATCACAGAATTAAACTCAAGGTGTGCGCATTTTTGTTAAAGGGTATTGCTTGATATTCATCCCCCCCCCCCCTCCCCGGGTATAAAATACTTTTCTTCTTCACGGTGGATCTTTTAAAATGAAGTAGCCCTCATGAACAGTTTACTCTTTGCAGTTTCAGGATTTTACGGTGGCTATTTTGAATGATTAGGGGGAAATCGCCCTTAGCCACTGTGTATTCTTTTCGCTGACCCCCCCTTCCCCATTGTTAATTACCGTAGTACCATGTGAGATGTTGGTGTATGTGACTGAATGTTGAAAGAATGCTAGATCAGCAAGATATTCTAATGCAAGATTCTACATATTTCTAGTTCAGTACAAAAAAGGGCTTTTGTGTATTTTTGTATACAACGGCCAATAAACTAAATCAATCAACTGTAATTGTGTGTGTGCATGTAAGTACAGTACATGTATGTGTGTGTATCTATGACTGTGTGTGTATGTCTGTTTGTGTGTGTGTGCGTGTGTGTGTTTCAGCATGTCTACACGTATGTGTGTTTGTATTTCAGTCAACTTTCACTATAATATTAGAAACCTGACCTAAAAATCTCAAAAAATAAAATGTTTTAGGAAGTGACTGATTTTGAGTTGGCACTCGGCAGGTCTAAACATGGATGCAACTACATTAGATTTAGCACCCCATTTTAGACTATTATTTCATCATTGTCTGTAAGTGTGCAGGATTTTCACCTCAACAATTATCATCTCAAGTTAACCCTATTTTAACTGGGCTATTTCAGACCGCGTTTTTACTGGGGGGGGGGGTCAATTGACCCCCCCTCCACGATCTCGGCCGAGAGCGCAGCGATGACGCGAAAATTTGCAATGCGCGTAGACCGGGATGTAAATAAATCGACTGTGTAGTAAAATTTTCACAAATTCATAATTTTTCTAATTTTTTAAAGTAATTAATATTATAAACATAAAGTGTATGAATTTGCTTTCGGATATAACTCTACTAAAAACAGGTAAAGTAGAATCTAATTTTTGGTGAAGATATTCAATTTTGACATTTCCAGTAACAAATTACTAACACAAAAACATTGCGAGAATTGGATATAATTTTCTTATGTTATTTTTTGTTTTTGGAATTTCTTTATGTATTTTTGTTTTTTCGACCCTCTTTGTTTCTATTGTTTTTTCGACCGAAATTTGTTGGTGACAACTTTTGCAATTAAACAAGCAACTAAATGACAATTCATTTCAAGAGTAAAAGCAGAAATAATCATACATTTAGATTGTTATGGCTGAAAACACAATTTCCATTGATTGTACACAAAATCACGTTTTTGAGACAATTTGGGGGTGACATCATGTATAAAAAGTGCGACAGGCGTGTAAACGGTACGTCCAATTATTCGCGGAAACATAGTCCTCAAAAAATGCGAAGACTTGAAGTAAAAGTCGGCCGATCGATCGCGGTGGTAAAAAATTTTGCGCGCGGCGCATGGTCGGAAATTCGTCGAGGGGGGTCAAATGACCCCCCGTTAATAATTTTTTAAGGTTAAAATACAAGCATGTTGTTAAAACTGTTTAAATTTGTAACTCCTCTGCCCTGTAGGTTGCCAGCTCTAGTCTATATAACTGTTCATCTGTTCGTCTGTACAGTATCCATATGCATACCTTGGTCTTGTCATTGCAGCATCTAAAGAACCCCCTTTGGTGGATTTTGATTGTACTTGGTTCAGGTTACACTATAAGGTGTAGATATCAATCAACTCATTAGATTTGGACAAATTCTGCCAAGTGTTGAGGGTCAAAGGTCAATGGACTTTATTTTACCGGTCATAATGTAGAGTGTGTCCAATTGTGATGTGGCTTGGTTTGAAAATTGGTTATGGAACTTTTCCATACAGTGTATAATAATGAAAATTTAAGAAAATTCATTATCAAAAAATCGTCTGAGAGTTCTGATATGATGACAAGCAGAATTGCCATCTACAGAGGTCGACATACAGATTCATTCAAATTTTTGAAAAATCATTTCTGAAAATATTCTGGAGTTACTTAATTCACATCAATCTACCATGGGGAAAATGCTTCAATTTTCTTGATAGAGTTCAAGCTAAATGTAGGTCAGGATACCGTATTCAAAAATATGTACACATATCTTGTCAACTTCCACAACCCAGTTAATTTGATGGGTGTATAAAAAAAATTCAATGGGCATATTAAAAAAAATCATGTGGCAACCAAACCAGCCTGTCTTCATGAATTTATTTTATTAAATTGTCCTGGGTGTAATTTTCATTGGAGTGACTTTCCTGGAGGTAGTTGTCAGAAATTATTTGGGGCAGGGGTTGTGTTGGAGTCATGCTACCCCTAAATAGCACTGTAGCAGTGTTGTAGTCGAGGCCAATTTTTGGTGGCCTTGACCTTGGCCTTGGTCCGAGTCACATGTACAAACCCAATGGAGTGGTTGTGTTTCCGGGGTGGCCTCGGCCTCGAAACCTGTGGACTCGACTACAACACTGTTAAATAACTACTTGTCTATGAATTCTAATCCAATGTCCACCACTTCACCAAAGGAAAACTGTTCGGAAGTTGAATGGAATAACAGAAATCCTTGCTAACCTTTTTGGCTGGTTGCCCGATTGGGCAAGCAAATTTCATTCGAGTTGCCTGAACAAAATTTTTACCTGCCCAAGGGAACATATTTCTTGTTTATTATGTTGTATTAGTGGTATTGTAGTACCTTGTTGATAGTGTTTTTGCAAATTCTACTTAAATGGAATTTGCTCAAAATTGAAATTAATTGAAAACTATAAGTCTACTACATGTACTCTCTTAGATAATTTCAAGAGTTGAATGAAAATGTTTTGATTTCCTTAAATTTTCTTACCCAGAAGCAAAATTTACTTGTCCTGGGCAAGTGGACAAGGGCTACATGTAGTGTTTAGCCCAGGGGATGATATTTTGTTTTGGCTTCATTCCTTTCCACTCTTCTTTGCAAGAATTTTCCTCCAGTGGGATTGAGAATGTTCATTGGCGCTGGTAGGAGCAGGGGCGACCGTACGACTTTTTGAGTGGGGGGTGTAAGAGCCTAATTAACCGACATTTTTCCGGCAAATTACCGACGGCAAACGTCTATACATTACAACCGTATAAAGCTCTGGCATGTTCAATTGTGTATCCTAATCAATTTTTACTGGCACGCCTCTTACACTTGTTAACATTCATTTCCATTTGAAATAAGCACATAAATCTTGTATTTGCTGGAGTGCAAAAAGGTGTGCGCATTGGTTGATTGATAATGAATTGGGGAGGGTCTTGGGAGGGGGTTCCCTCCCAGGGTGAGAAAATTTGATATTTTTGCCTTGAAAAGGTGTGTTTCAGCGGGCCATTTTCAATTTTCAATTTGTCAATAATTGACCTTTTTTTTGTCCTTTTGCGTTTGTACAAAAGTTTTGGCAATTGTTAGATATGGCGTTAAATTGGGAGGGTCTGGGAGGGGGTCCCTCCCAGGGAGAGAAAATTTTACATTTTACTGAAAAGATGTGCGTTTTCAGCGGTCTATTTTTTCATGAAGGAATACAATAATTGGAATTTCTGTGCAAAGTTTGTTGCGCGAATGTTGTTTTGTGAAATTGAGGGTCTGAGGGGCTTCGCCCTCCCAGGGTTCGAAAATTTACATTTTGCCTTGAAAAGGTGTGTTTCAGCGCCCATATTTCATGAAGGAATGCATGATTGGGCCTTTCTTTTTGTCTTGCAAAAGGTGTGGCAATTGTTGATTATTTGGGGAGGGTCTCGAGGGGGTTCATACTTAGGATGAGATACAGAATTTAATCATTATTATGAAGTGGAATTTTTTGATGCGGCGAGGAAGCAAAGCGAGCGAGCGCCTAAACACGCATGCAGTTTTCAAGCGTCAGAACGCTTGTCTTTCAGGGTATATAAATGTTATTTCGTCATATGTATCGACAAAATGTGATTTCCAGGTGAACAAATGGTCCAGGGAGGCAACTATAATACCATATTATTAGACCCATTCTATTTAATAGTTCTGGCTTGAAGTTCCTTCCTTTTGAAATCTATAGTCAAGAGGTCATTATGTTTGACAGAAACATTGCTTTTTCCTGAGCCCTTTTCAATGCCGGTGTGAATCATTTCACATGGTTTTCGTTTTTCCATCTTAGGTATTCAATAACATTTCCCCTTCTTTTATTTATGCCATAGCATTATGACTGACAATTTGTGGGTAAAAGAAAGTTTATAAAGTATGGAGTTAATTTGCGAGCGAGCGGAGCGAGCGAGTTTGAAAATTTTCGCATTTTACATTAAGAAATTCAATTTATTGCATGATTTTTGTTGGTTATTGGGACATTTTGTTGACACAAGATGACCGTGGTCTTCTGTTCTATTAACTGACGAAAGACGCCTATTGATAATATATTAGCGAAAAGCTATATTACGCCGGACAAATCACCGTCAGACAGGAAATCTTGGTCGTTATGCAGCGAGCAGAGCGAGACGAGTTTGAAAATTTTGGCGTTTATCATGTCAAAAAGTACCATTTCTTGGCTTGTTTTGTCGTACAATGAGACAGTTTTATCCGGTAAAAGATGACGTCGTTCTCTTAGACGACATGGACGTAATTAAAATGATGACAAATTCACGGCACAGCACCGTCAAACAAATCTTGGCCGTTAATGGCAGCGAGCAGGTACCGAGTACGGCAGCGAGTTGAAAAGATTTTACGTTTTTACACTTCAAAAACTGGCATGCCATTTCTTGGCATTATTTTCTCGGTACTTAGACATTTGTGCGTACGAGAATGACGTGGTTCTCTTCTATTACTGACGAGCGTGACGTTATGATAAATGACTAACAAATTACCTGCAAAGCACCGTCCACAAATGTTGTCGTTTGCGAGCGAGTTTGTGAAAAATTTTCGTTTTAGCTTCACCGAAGTGCCATTTCTTGCTTAATTTTCGTGCGGTGTACTTGAGACCCATTGCTGTCGGGTACCACGAAATGTCTATATGTATACCGACAACTCGAATAGTGCATTGGAGGCCAATTGGGTCCCCAGCTGCCGTGCCGCCTCCCCCTGTTGCTACCAGGGAGGGTGGTTCTTCTTTTCTCCCCCTTTTTCGCTGTTTTCTTTCTTGTCATCTCTCGAGTTTTCCTGCGCTCTCCCTTTTTCTTTCTTTCCTCCGTCTTTCTCTCCTTTCTTTTCTCCTCCCTCCTTTCGCTTCCTTTTGCTCTTCTCTTCCTTTTCCCGTTTCTTCGCCTCTCTTTCCTTCTCTTTTCTCCTTTTTTCTGTTCTCCTGTGCCTTCCCCTTTTTTTTTCTCAAGGCCCTTTGTTTTTTCATTTTTTCCCGACGGCAGCGCAGATTTACCGACAATATCCAGACTCGAGTCGGGGGGGTGTCCACACCCCCCCACACCCCCCCCCCCCCCGGTACGGTACGGCCCTGGGTAGGAGGGTAATGCAGCAGCATATTTTGTTCCTCAAGTTGTTGCATTTAATTTGAGGGTGTTATCGCTGAATCTTTCCCCCTCTCACCAACATCAATCATCTTATCTGACCTAACTTAAGTGCCATCAAGATTTTCACACATTGCAAACAGATTAGTGTGATATCCAATGCTGGCCTCGAGGCCAATTTCTGCTGGCCTCAGTCTCGGTCTCGGTCCGAGTCACCTGTACAAACCCTATGGAAAGATTGTGTATTGGGCCGGCCTCGGTCCCGGAACCTGTGGTCTGGACCCCAACACGACGGTGTGATATTGTTGGAATGTTGATGATGATGACTGCCAGGCCAAATAATGAGGCTGCGGCTTGGGGCTTTCTCAACTGTCAACTGATCGACCAAACTTTTGTACGAAACGAGAAATCAGTTACTTCCGAAAATTATGACATGATGCAAGTATGAAGCGGTAAAATGACATGCGATCCAGATTCAAGTTACCATATTTTAAGCAGCGCCGACATGTTGGAAACGTGCCACGCATACTGTTTTCGTTTATTGCGTCTCACATTTCCTGTGGGTGCTAGTAAGCAGAAAAAAAAAGAGCCCCAGAGAGAACCGAGTGACCAATTAGTGACCCAAATGTTTAACATACATGCAAAGGAATTAAAGGGATGTTAGGATTACATGCCATGATTTTCCTTGTCATGCATTGTAAATTTTAAACTGTCGTGTATAAATGGGACAGTGATAGTGATCAAATGAAATAATCCAAAGCTGCAAACTAATATGTTTTGACGATATTGAATATGTTTTTTTTTTATCATCAAAAGTAAGAAAAATATGATTTTTTTTTAAAATGGAAATTATGGTTTTTCTTCAATTTGATAAACATGCTTAGTACAGTGGTCTCGACTTAATGGGGTAGGCATTTGCAAGCTGTTTCTTACCCATTTAATAGGAGTACCCTATTATATGGAATAAATTTCAATGACAAACATAAATATTTTACTAAATTTTACCCATTTTACAGGAGTACCCCTTTAAATGTTACCCCATTATCCAGAGACCACTGTATGTATAATTGACCCATTTTGGTACCAAAATATGTCTTTTCCCTTCAAAATATGATTTTTGCTATTCATCAGTATGGTTCTTGGTCAGCAGAGGTTGTCAACTCCGATAATCACTTGTGGATGAATTTGGTTGTAGTGATTTAACCGGATTTGGTCATAGTCAAGTATTCTGAATTTCATTGAAAAGAAAATAGGTCATTACAACATAACCATCATTTATTTTGAAGTACGTATTTCATTAACTATTACTAAGATGTTTAGATAATTCATTTCTAGGGGTGCATATCCATGTTGTCTTTACATACTGATTTGAAAAAATTGAAATCCTACTCTTAGAACATGTAATTCCCTGTCGTAAACTAGCATACAATATGAATTTTCTAATCCCATTGTTGTTCCAGCGTTTCTACCTGGACAGGATGTCAAGATAATTATTTTTATCATTTTGACATCAAGTGAACAGAATTTTGAAATAAATCAGCTGGACATTGTGCACTTATGACACTTAGTCAGTACTTATGGCACTTTGGTTCTGTTTGGGACTGGAATATGTTTATCAGTATGTGAGCACAAACTTGTACATGTATACATGCTATTTTCAGAAAGGCAATGAATGAATTGTTACAAGGTCTATTATATGAGGACATTTGAATAAAACTAAGTCTGATTAAGATTAAAGCCAGAGTATAGTATTAGGTCAATCAAACAAAATTTTATTCTAAAAGCATCCAGGCATTTAACTGGCATTGTCATGACAGACATCAGAAAACAACATCAAAAGTTTTGCCAAAAGTTGTTAAGAATCTTTAAATTTGATCAGTAAGGAGATATCACTTCATACATTTCCCACTGCAGGAATGTTGATGGCCCATAGCATTGGTATTAAAAAAAATAATATTAATTTCTCAAAATAAGAAGTGTTTTCGAGAGTTTAACTTTCAGAGCATTAATAACTCTTTAGGTACTATAGGGCCTACAGTGCATCTAAAGATACTTCAAGAAAGTTGCATTTTGCACCATTTATCAATACACTGCCTTTAAATTGAGTCTGTCAACAACAGGTTACCAGTGAAGATTTAACAAAAGGGAAGTGTGTAAATATTTTTATTATCACATTGACATTGGATTGGCTATAAAAATAGACTTTTCTGGATAATATCCAATTTACAAGTGAGCAGAATATTGATTCACTCGCAATGTGTCCAGCTTGGGTGAGCTGGCATCAAAATCACACCATACACAAAGCTGCCAAGTGGTACTGATTTTCAGTCATTTCTACTGAGAGTGGCGAAGAATACTGAAGGTTGAGTGAAAAATACTGATGTTATCAAATCAGTTGTGTGTGATAATTGTGATTCTACTGCATTTAGGATGGCATTACTGATTTTAACTCAAATATGGCAAAATTGCTGATTTTTGTAGCTACGTGAAATTACTGAAAGGTATCAATGAAAGTTGGCAGCTTTGCATGCAATATGTATGATGCATTGATAATGAAGGACTGTGGTGGCCAACTGGCCATGTGTCTTTTTGTCAATGCCAGCTCCTTTGCTTAGTGGTTATGGAAATTGCACTTGTTTGTAGCTGTTACAGACAATCGCTCCATTGACAGTCTTGTTGACAAGAGGATGATCTGGCCATTAACTCATTTAATACTACAGCCTGTCCAGAGTAAAATAATCACTAAAAATTTGCTTTCTCATCAAATCGGCAACATACTGGAATAGTCAATTATATATAAAGGGTAATGGGTATTGAATATGTGTCAAACATTCACCTAATTAATTAATTATTTATTGGTGAAATTTTCAAGATCTTATTTTTCTTGTGAAATTTAAGACTAAAAATAATTTTTGATTGAATAACTTTCACTTTTAAATGTCATAAAAAGGAAACCACGTCCGCAAATCATGTTTCTCAATTAGTTCAATACATCACCCACTAACAAAGTAGAACAACCCAAAGCCTCATCATAACAACAGCCGTTGCCAATTTGATAAGTTTATGAATATTTTAGTTAAATCTCATTTAAAAATTCATAACAAAATGAATATTCATTATGACATTGAAGCACCCAGGTCATTGAATAGCTGATATTTTTCTCTACATTAACATATTCATTAGATGGGGTAAATACAGCCACATTCCAAGATAAAAAGGCAAACCACAAATATGTGGTCTTATTAAGTGATAACTTTAATTCTCAGTCAGGTGTTATCGACAATAGCCGACAGACATCTAATGCTAAGTTTTGTGGGATGACACAGATCCAAAAACACTGTGATCGTGTATGGCAATGAGGCCTCATTGAATTGATTGATTTGTGTTTTTCTGCTGATGGTTTGGTTTGCTCAGCCTAAATTAATGTAAACAATCGAAAAACTAATTTCCAAAATTGTTTTAAATCCATTTTTTACAAAAAAATGAACTACTTGTATTAACACTGTTAGATACATGTAGGCTAATTCTTTATTTAGGCTAAGCGGTAGAATAAAATATGAGGCCACATTTTGCATGCAAATACGATATACGATATTTGAATTCTGTTTTTCCAAAGGCATGTGTACGATCTGGGATAGGGAAGTGCATTTTTCTCAAAAATCACCAAGATGGATTATCATCTTTTGGAATTAAGTTCTTCAGTTGTGGATATTGGCAAGATTTATTTTAGTGATATGTTGACAGAGAGTTTTTGGCATCATAAGAGCCATACAGTGTATCTCCTACTTAGTGGCAAACTATAACATAACATTTTATTTTCATTGCAAGCTTATCTGAGTGAGGTTTACCAAGTACCTGGTAGTAGAGTTGTAGTCGAGTCTAGGTTGTAGTATAGTGGACTCGAACTCGGACTCTAACTCAGACTTGGCGTGGAGTCCCAATATTCAAGGCAAGATTTTTAACTGCAAGCTCCGACTCGGAACTTGGTGGACTCAACTCTAACACTGTCAAGTGGCTTGCAGCAACTGTCTACAATCAGTATCTATCATCATATGCATTAAGAAACATTTTTCCAGAGCCCCACCGAGGTGTCATCAAATAATATTCAGAACTGACAATGAGGTCGCAGTAATTGGTGACTCGGACTTGAAGTCAACATTGGGGACACGTGACTCACACCTCCAATGAACTGACCACCGATATCTAAAAATAATCCCCAGTTCCGAATTTTGTGATGATTGTGTTGCCTGCCAAATGGGGTGAGAAGTAGGGGAATCACAATCACATCTCCATTGTGTGTATGTGTGTGTGTTTGTGTCTGTCTGTTCCCCATTTTTTATTGCCGTGTGTAGCATAACATCAAAGTTGAAACACGAGTGCTTACTTGGGGGCCCCAGTTAGTTTTTTTTTTTTGGGGGGGGGGGTGTGGTCATGCGCATGAATTATTAATTTGGTTGCCCTAATGTATAGCCATTACACACTTCCCTAAATTTTAAGATGTCTGTAAGAATATGTAATTATTCCATGATGAATCACATCATATGTAGCATAAAGCATCTAAGTCGAGTGCAT
>JZLH01S0135722.1:3090-15510 GCA_001188425.1 Eucidaris tribuloides
TCTTATGGTCCTCAAAATCATTGTTCATATTTCTTTGTATGTTTGCTTGTTTTTTTAAATGGCCAGGCTGCTTGACTTATTATTTGCTGAAGGTCAGTTACTGGAAGGGTTACACCAGCTTGGTATACAGGTGAGTAAACAAAAATGCTAAACAAATATCTAGGTAATCAAACATTCTCTGAAACTTGCTAACAAAGACCCTAGAAAGGTGTTCATTAGTTAACACAGTGGTTTGAAGCTAACTTTAACCCTATATTAACTGGGGGGGGGGGGGGTTCGAATTTGACCCCCCGTCCGACAAATTTTCGCGACCACGCCACCACGCAAAATTTTTTCACTGCATCGCTCGCCGACTTTTTACTTTCAAGTCTTGCGCATCTTTTGAGACCGTTTTCGCGAAAATCGGACATACCGTTACGACGTTGCGTGACTTTTAATACATGCATGTCAACCCCAAAATTGCTCAAAAACGTGATTTTGTGTACAAAATCAATGGAAATTGTGTTTTCAGCCATAAATCATAAATGTATGATTATTTTTGCTTTTACTGATTGAAATGAATTAATTTTATGCTGTTTATAATTGCAAAAGTGTCCCTGAACAAATTTCATCGAAAAAACAATAGAAAACAAAAGGTCGAAAAAACAAAGAAATACATAAGAAATTCACAAAACAATAAAATACATAAGAAATTAATTCCAATTCGGCAAATGTTTTTGTAGATAATTGTTAGAAATGTCAAAATGAATATTTTCACCAAAAATAACCATTCTACTAGCTATTGTAAGTGAGTTATAGGCGGAACCAGAATTTCATACACTTATTAGCATAATTAATTACTTAAAAAATAGAAAAATTAATTTTTTGAAAATTTTACTATGCAGTCGTGCAGTTTACATCCGGCTCTATGCGCGTGCAAATTTTCGCGGCGATCGCGCGATCGGCGGCCGAGATCTTAGGGGGGGGGTCAAATTGACCCCCCCCCAGTAAAAACCTGGTCTGAAATAGCCCAGTTAAAATAGGGTTAAAGGCCTACTGTCACGGGTCAACTTAACCATAGAGAGGATGACAACTACTCTTGGAATACAGGTACATATTCATGAACATGGATACTTTCAGTACCATAGTGTACAGATTATGAGAGGAAAACAAATGTTGAATTTTTCCACACTGTCATGGCTATTTCCATTGCATTATGGGTGTCATTAGGGCATCCTTTCTATGATTTCAGTCATAAGAGGGCATTCTTTCATCCTGTCATGACAATGGGCCTTTAACATTACCCAATATTTATTTGGGTAGTAAATTGACTAACGTTTCATTCCCCTCAATTCAAAATCATATTAATAACTCACCTGAATGAATAATTCAGAACATATGCTGCACTGTAATTCATTCTCCATGACCACGGTGAAGTCATCTAGAGCTGCTTGCTTTGCTTTCTCTATCTTTTGTTGCTCCTCTTGCTCACGTTTATGTCTACTCAGTTCCATCTAAAATTACAAAACATTGTAACGTAAAGTCACAGTTACATTAATAATGATCTTTTGTAATGATTTTCATGAGATGATAATAATAAGTGTCACATTTAGTTATAAAATCTGAAATGATGTAACTAGTGTTTTTATTTTCTGTAAGAAATATATGATTACTGAATGAAAAACAACTTAACATTTATCACGACAACTTTCATCAAAATTCTGGTCAAATATTTGTTCAAGCACTGCATTCATTAGAGAAAGCCTAAAAATCATAATGTGCTTTCCACCAAAAATTTGCACACACACACACACACACACACAATGCAAGCCCTACGGGTGTCTAACATAATGTGCAGTGGGCGGGTTGACGGAGTCCACATGTTTACTTTTTCTCATAATGCATCACACCAAAATCAACTAGTTAGTGGTGCTGTTAGATGGTGTTAGGTACTGTAAATCCACCATATTCTAAGCTGTAAATTTACAACTGATCTAGTTATAACAAAAACTACAATTCTAAATATTCCAATGGTCAGCTGTATGAGATGATGGCATAACTTATTTTACTTCAAAATTCCAATCATGTTAACTTTAGAAAAATACATCACAAACAATACATTCGTTGACCAACCTCAGTTTCCATTTCCTCTTTCTCTTTCTCCTTCTTCTGAATGATTTCATCCAGTCGTCTTTTCTCTTCTTCCAGCCCCTTGTCCTTCTCTAGTGCTGTGTGAAGGTTTTCTTCCACCTAATACGCAGATATGTGACATTACAAAACAGCAACAAAACGTATGCACAGACCAATATGCGTAATAAATATCCATAAACATGTCTATAGTATTAGTTACCAAATTCACATACATAACTGCAGAATAAGTTAACTGACAAGGGGGTGGGGTAGGAAAGGGACACACATTAAGAGCTTTATGTGTTCATAACAAGTACATTTCATCAATGAGGTATGATTAAACAATATGACACCCTTCAGTTATTCTAGACCTTGTACATATATCAATTGTACTTTAGTATCAACTAATTAATAACATCTGTGGGTCAATGGGGTGAAAGTATTTGTTCATTTCAGCCTAATGTTTTCTGACATAATTTTTAATAGCATGCTAGTTTGCTACATGTAGTTGATGTATGGCAGGACATTTTTGCATTTGAGACATTGAAGTGTGTGTGCTCATGAATCCATATTACAAAACAATGTACATAATATCCTCCATGCAAAATAAACACTTTTATGTACTAAGCCTGAATCTTTGTAAGATATTGTAACTCTGAGATCTAATTTTTAATATATGACAAATTTTTATTTCTTGGCAAATACATGTAATTCCTCATATTTGTAAATTTGCAATTCTTTAACTTTAAAAGAACCTAAAAAATTATCAACATTTTCACTTATAAAATGATTTCCAAACATGGACAACCATTGTGTTACACAAACAGCAATACTGTAATTTCCTTTATACATTATACCCCAAAATTTTCATCAACCAACAAGAGCAACTAACCTTTTGCTTTTCAGCTATCAGTGCCTGTTTCTGTGCTTCAAGCTGAGCCAACATCTGTGCTTCTTTTTCTTGTATTGCCCCTTCCAGTTTTCTCCTCATGGTGTCCTGTTCCTCCTTCAGGTTGCGGTCTTTTTCGGCCAGCTGTCGGCTGAATTGTTCCTGGAGAGTATTCTCAACCTACAGATTGGCACAGAACTCACAAATTTACTAGACACGCAATAAACATGGAATATTCTCTTGAGAATATGTGGACAAAGAGTGACTAATAGAAAATAGAGTGACTTGCATTTCTACCCAAATAACCAACTAGTCAAGAATGATGTTGATGTTGAAATATACTGTGCATGTATTCTAGAAATTCCTGCTAAATGCTGCCCAATCATTATTCAAACCAAACAGTTTTGTGCAAGGGCAATTTTGGCAGTTATTCAAAAAGAAATTATAATCAAATCACCAAAAGGCTGAAAGGTAAGCACAAACTATTCTGTAATTGGCCAAATACACAGCTTGATTATAGGCAATAGGTTTACTACAGATTAACCCGTTGCCTCCGAGATTCTGAAAAATCCCATAGAGTTAACACAGGCCACATCCGGTTCCCGTAGCCAACGGGTTAATTTTGAGTTAAACCATTATTCACAATTGAGTAATTTTCATGGAATCATATAGATTTGTCACATAGTATTCTATATCTTTATTCTTTGCACTAAACTACTAGAATAGTCTCATTGTGTAAAGCAACTTGTGGCAGAAACATGAATCATGTAAATGCATGCTAACAAACTACTTCATTCACAAAAACATCTGCAGGGGTTTATTCCACCCCCTTCCCAGTTTGCTTGCCGTGTGATATTCATTTTCTGTACACATACTTTTGTGAATTCACACTTGACAATAATATTTTGCAAGTCGTTAAATTCATGGCAGGAGAAGTTACTATAGCAACTAAAATCATCAATGGCTTACAGAAGCTTTGAGTTTTATCTGCATGAATTTATAACACCATTCAACTGAGTGCAAGTAGCTATATTCATGTGGATATCATTTTCTTGGTCACGGATGCATTTTTCTCTAAATTTCTGAAAAATGAACCACCACAAATATGTATGAGAGTTCCACACTTGTTTGGGGCAAATGATGAAGTGTAATGTATTAACACATTTATGGTAAGTTCTATAGACATGTTGAAAGATGTAAAACAAGCTAAAGTTAGGCAAACTTCTTTGTCAAAAACTCAAAATATTCCAAAACTTATTCATAGGTTTCTTGCAAAAATCCATAAATGTGTAACCCCTGATAATACCTTTTCCTTTTCATGTAACAGTTCTTCCCGTTGCTGTCTCAGTTGTTCCATTAGTGCTGTTTCTTTTTCTTTCACTTGCGTTTCAAGAACCGCCTGCATCTCTTGCTGCATTCTAGCTAGAGCTTCCTCCTTTTCTTTCAACAATTGTTTCTGCATCTCTAACGCCTCCTCCTGGAGTCTTTTCTGCTTCAACAACTCCTCGTCTTTCTTTTTCAGTTCTTCCTCTTTCTCCTCTACCCGTGACTTGTACACCTCCTCCAGTCTAGCGTTTTCCTCTTCCTCCTCCTCCTTTTTACTTTTGGATTTTAATCTCTCCAACACGCTCTTTCCATCTGCCCCACTCAGCAGTTCAGTTAATGCCAGCATTTCACTTGAACTCATGTTCGAGCCTACCTGCTCCATCAGTTTCCTAAATCCCGTATTCTTCAGATTGTGTTTGTCATTTTCACATGACACTCTAGTTCTTTTGGCTGAATTTCCACTAGACGTTGAAGGCCTATTTGTGTCAGTTACACACGAACTGCTATCTGGACTAGCATCTTCATCAGTTCTCTCTTTTCGTTTTCTTTCACACGACGATGAGTTCTCATACGAATCGTTTCCTGTTATGGACTCGCTTGGCACACTGAGTTCACTATCTACTCGTTCCGGTGCTTTAGATGCCATCCTCTGCTTGATCTTCTCAGCTTTCCTCTTCCATGCCCTCAGCAACTTGTCCACTTCCTCAGCTGACTGCTCCAGTCTTGTAACTGAGTAGATGAATTCATTGACCTCTCCAGGACCCGGTTTCTGCCCCAACTCCAGTTTGTCTCCTTCCTTCAGGGGTGCAGGTTGAAGCGGTGTTACTTTGGTGTCATTTATGTACACGCCATTCAGACTCTGCAGAAATAAGCATGAATTTATAGAGTAAGTTACCAAACATTGAGTTTTTTTTCTTGCTTCTGAAAGTTAGCTACAGCAGCTATTTGAAATAGATACAATAAGGGAATCTACATTAGCACTTAGCAGAATTGAGGACTACACTTAGAAAAACTGTCCAAAACTGTACTTTCACTAAAAATGGTGCTTTGAGGTTTAGGTTATATCTCGGATCCTTGGTTCAAAGTAATACAATGTATGTAGTCAATGATACTCTAAACCTACTTTGATTGGTGACTTACACAATGCCAAACCACTTTGCCCCAGAACTTGATGAAAAAAGTTAGAAACTTTCAAGAAGTGTACTTTGGTGAGTTTATTATATTCTAAAGCTTGAACCATATTACAAACAACATTCTTAAGTTAAAAAAAACATGTATGTTTAATTATATTAGTCTTTACACAATATTTTGCATGGATGTCAAATGAAACACAAGGGTCACAATAACCACATACAGTACATACATGTATATGGCCTTGTATAAGTCAACCTCACATAAGTCAAATTATTGGCATGGCCTTTCTAAAATATTTTTGACATTCCCAATATTCATTGTGCTTTTTCTGCAGGAAGTTTTTCTTAGAAGCTGAATTTCTGACTCAAATTTTGCCTATGTTGAACTAAACTCCTCAAAAAAGTTTTGAAATCTGACTTTGATTATGTCTCCCGCTTTGTAGTAGTATCAAGGCATGCTAGATACCAACAGAAAGATTATTTGATTTTCTTTATAATGATACCCTACTTGTTGTAATTATGCAATCGAGAAAAGGGCAGTATTTGAAAGTATGGGATGAAGTGTAAATTGAAAAGCTGCAAAATGACCAGTGGTCATGAAGAGTCAATAAGGAACACATTCTTTTGTATGGAGTTATGTCTTTTGCTCTCAAGTGGTTAGCCATGAATGTCAGTTTCAATAAGAGCCCCTGCCACTTCAATTGTTGATGACTTTTAGACTGAATGGTTCAGGTTCTGTCTTTAAATACCCATACAGTTTTTCCGTTTGTTTGTTTGCTTGCTTGCTTGTGCACACGTTTGTTTGAATTGGTGTGAATGTTCATGTTACAATGCATAATTAATAACCACAGAGACATTGGGAAACTCATTCATCAATAGGGAAAGAAATTAGGTGACTTAGGTCATTTTGCAAAGCCTTCAATCTCAAAGTCATAAACAAACAAATGAAGTGGCAGGGGCTCTATTTGAATTGACATTCATGGCTGATGGCTGACCAGCAGAGAACAAAAGACATAACTCCATACAATATGTTCTTTATCTACTCTTCATGACCACCGGTCATTTTGCAGCGTTTCAATATACACTTTGTCCCATATTTTTAAATACTGCCCTTTCCCTAACGAAATAATCACAACAAGTAGGGTATCATTTTACAAGAATTAAATAGTCTTTCTGATGGGTACAAAGAATGAATTGATCAGTGCTAAGAAAAGAGAAAATCAATCAATCAAACTCAGATTTCCAAACTTTTTTGGAGGAGTTTATATTTTAAGGCCAATGAGGCCAAGAATGTGTTATATATCATTCACTAGTGACCACTACTGTAATTCTTGATGGTCTTTAAGAGATTGATCTTTTAATCTCTGCTTGTAAGCTTGACCAATAAGATTTCCTCTTTTCTCTCTGCCTTTCTTTTTTCCCATACCTGCCAACCCTGAAAGCCAAGAAATAGGGACAAATCATTTAAAATGAAATTAAAAATATGAACATTCCTGAATTTCCTATACATTACTATAGACAAATTTGAACAAAAATAGGAACAAAGGGGTTAAAATTGCTCTTTTCTTTTCCAAAAAATAGGAATATTCCTATTTAATACGAACAGTTAGCAGGTATGTTTTCCCCCTACATTAGTAAAATCATATCTTTTTAGCCCACATTTTTTTATATACATATCAATCCCCATTATAAAAATGTGCACAAAACGCTGAACTCCAATTTTGTCAAAGTTGAATTGATTTGTGGGGTCCCCAGGCCCAGAGATTCGACTGAGGTGAAGATGACTGTTCATTCCTTATTATCTATAACACTCTTTATCTGTAAGTGGCAATTAAATGGAAAGTACACAATGTAACTTTTCTCTTAAAACAACAATATCTATAGTAATTTAATATAAGACATAAGTATAGCATATTTTACAGGGTAATACTTCTATCAAATTTTCCAGAAAGTGAAAGTTTTAATCCTAGAAGAATTCAGCAAAACAAAACAATGACAAGAAATCAAGATTCAGTATTCATCTAATGTCACAGAAAGCATAACATTTGATTACAGTCTGATAATGAAAACACATTTTAACATAAAAAATAAGATTACATAACACAAAATATGGACCAAAATAATTAGGCAAATATTAACCCGTTGACTACGAGATTATGTAAATCCCCATAGACTTTGTACAGGACCCATCCGGTTCCCGCAAGTAACGGGTTAAGAAAACAAATGAGAACATCGACACATTTAAAAAGGCATAGTAATAAATTGTGTTATTTGGTAAATGTAAAACATAAAGTCATCATTATAAAATCATACCTGCCAACCCTGAAACTTACGAAATGGGGACAAAACAGGGTGAAAAATTGAAGAAATAGGGACACTTCTAAATTTCCAATGCATTATTATGGACAATTTTGGCAAAAATAGGGACACAAGTCACACAATCTGAAACATGAGAAAAAAGTGCCTTTTCTTTTACCAAAAATAGGGACAGTTGGCAGGTCTGTAAAATGCCAATATCCTCCATATTGATTCTGAATTCTGTTTTTTATCAAATAAAATTCTATCAGAAATGGAATAAACTTGCTTCTAAAAGATACCTCAATACAGGATACACCAGGTTCACTTTTGGCAATCACACAAAAAGATATCAATCCATATTACGACTTAACAAAATACCTTATTATCTGTTACAGTCCACATGCCATCATCTAATTGTTTGAAAACGCAATGTTTCCTGGACAGTGTCAGGAGATTCTTTGAAGCAAGCAGCTGAATAGTTACATCCATTCCTCGGCCAACAGATACCTTTCAAATAAGAGGTGAATAAGAATCAAAGAAAGATTAAAGAAAGATTACAACTTTACAGTTCTAAGTTAACCCACTGGAGACGGTTTAATTTCACTACAACATGCATTTTCCATACACCTCAACCTGAGATATCTCGTACTTAATCTCCAACAGATTAAATAATGTAATTATAATACTTTTAAACATTTTGTGAATGTTCTCATCACATGACAAGGTCTCAAAATAATTTACTGCCATGTTTTGTTCACCTATTAGTAACTTAGATTGTAGCACCAATCAATCAGAACTAGACTACTGACTGTAACTACAAATTATTACTTGTATCATAATTTGTTGTTATATCTAAACCCAATTAACCTGTTGGTGATTAACAATGAAATGGCTAGACCAGGTCTACATAGAGAATGCATGTTCTACTGAAATCAAATTGCTGATAGTCTCTAACGTTAAGCTACTCTCGACTCTAGTCTACGTTAGCCTCGTCTAGGCCAAGCCAAGCTAACTTACTTAAAAACTGGATATTTTTCACTTTCAATTAACCTCCCATGAATGTTTTATCAAATCCACCATGTCTTTTTATGCAAAGTTGCAAACAAAAATGTTATTCCCTGAAAAAAAGTGTCAACTAATGTTAAATGTAAAATGATTTAGCACCAAAAGCATTTCTTACAATTGATCTTAACTCCTAAATTTTTTTTTTTTTTAATCTGCAACTCAACTTTGGGGCTTCAATATCTCTTTTCTTTCTGCATCATTTCGTTTAAAGGTATTGGCTAACATTTACCACAGTTAAAAAAATCTGAGCCACATGATTCCCCATGCTACCAGTGTCTTTGATGAGGTCTAAAAATGAAGCCTTGAAAAAATTGTATTTCAAACTGATTATTTAGTGCTTCAAAAAAGTGAAAATCGTAAGTTGACCAGATTCACTTGCCCATTTCCTCCCATAGACTTACTGTGTGTACACCTAGGCTATTAAAACTCGCCCCGAGTTTTAATTGTTTATTCATGCATAATTTGCCATTGGCAGTGTAACTTTCCAAACTTTTTTATTCTAGGGTGTTTGTTTGTCCATTTGAACACTACTATGTAGCTCAGATATCAAAGTTTGACAATTTTTTAAATTGAAGCTCCACAATGTTAGCCTATCACTTTAATACTCATATCATTGGAATGTCTGTTCATTCCCTGTAAAATGATACCCCCTTTGTAATGATTCTGAAATCATGGAATATGTATGGGGCCAAGTCAAAAGTGAAAAGTTGTGCAATTGTCAATGGAAAATTTCATATTTTGTATCTCCGACAACAGGATGCACAAAGTGTATTGATCTCAAGTTGGTTTAACCCAGCAGATGCTGCCACTTTGTGGCAGCGCCTTGAGGCAGTACATTTGTCATGGATGGCAGATATCGATTCAGAGTGTAACGTTGGTGTCATGGCGGCTGATTCAACTTCAAGTCAGAAGTACATGTATGTGTGGAGAGGAAACATGTAATTTTCCCCCAAATTGGAGTGTTTAACTGGATTCTTCCATCATTCAAAAATGACCCTTTCTTTGGGGGTCTAGAGTCCTATATTTAATAGCATTCTTTCGTACCAATGCTTTGTGTTCAGGTCAGGGAAAAAAATACACGGGGGCTCGGGGCAATTTTGCCCCCGAAATGGCAAAAGAGCCCCTGAAATGTATAAAAGAGCCCCCTGGATCAATACTAAAGAATTTCTGCAGAGCACTGAAACAAGAAAAGTAGCCCCCGAAATGAAAAAAAAATTTTCCCCTGGTTCGGGTCCAGTGCGGTTAGAATTGGTCATGATCATGGATGCAGTGTAAAACTAGGTGGATTTTCATATTCTTTGGAGAATTTATTCAATTAAACAACATGTTTTGAATTACATGTAGGATCTAGACTACAGTGTACATAGACCGAAGGCTTCGGCCTGTGTATCGAGTTTGGTCATTTACTCATTTTTCAGAGGTTTTAATGGATGATTTGGACGGACATTTTACATTTACCTAGTATCTCCTCTATACACAGTCCGAATGCTATGGAACCTCCGTAATACCGGCGATAAACCCTGTGGACTCCCTGCTTTTTGGGGTCAACAAATGGATGGAAAATGTCCAATTTCATACAATTTATTATATGTACAAGTGAGAAATAACTTCCACTGGTGCAAGCTAGCCCACCTCAGTCATGCCAATCATGATTCCATCCTTATTTCATCGTCAAAATCATGAAAAATGCGAAAAACTTGCTCAAAAGTGTTCCTCGGGACTGCACAGTTGATGCGTTCGCTGGTGCCGAAGCTATCTGTAGTCACATACCGCGGCGTGTGTGTATACGGCTATAGCTTCGGCACCAGTGAACGCATCAACTGTGCGGTCCCGAGGAACACTTTTCGGTAATTATTTTGCATTTTTCATGATTTTGATGATGAAATAAGGATGGAATTATGATTGGCATGACTGAGGTGGGCTAGCTTGTGCCAGTGGAAGTTATTTCTCACTTGTACATGTAATAAATCGTATGAAATCAGACATTTTCCTTCCGTTCGTTGGCCCCCAAAACTAGCGGGAAGTCTACAGCCTATCGCCGGTATTACGGAGGTTCCATAGCATTCGGACTGTGTATAGAGGAGATACTAGTAACTAGGTAAATGTAAAATTGTCCAAATCGTCCGTTAAATTCTCTGAAAAATGACCGAACTTGATACACAGGCCGAAGCCTTCGGTCTAGCAAATTCAGTGATGAAGAATAATTTTAGTCTTTCTTGTTTTTTATCATTGTTTTGTAGAGTGATTCAAACTTAGTGAGAGAATTCAGAATTATTTCGACTTTTGGATAACTGAATGCTTGTTAGAGGGGACCTTGAAAAACTTTCACAATTTGCCCATTTACTACAGGGATGCCAACTATTTCAATATAGTTTCAGGAAGGATTGGATTGGGAATCAGGGAGGTTTCCAGCAAATGTGTGCAATTCAATGGGAGTAGCCAGCCCAAAAATCAGTAAGGCTTTGAAATTTATACACCGATTCACACAAAAATCATATAATTTTCAGGGAGCCTTCCTGAGAATCAGGGAGGCTTGGCATCTCTGGATCTAACGTTAGATCTAAATCACATTCACACTTAATAGATCTAATGTTAGATACTTTAGTCAAAATAAAATGTGAAAACAACACATAATTCTGACACTTTGAACAATAAAAACCATCACAACATCGTTAAACACAATCCACTCTCCAAACAAATGAACACTGAACTGGTGACAATAACTCGTGATGCCCAATAGCCTAGGCACAATAATATTAGATCTAACGTTACATTTATTTTGCAACTTCTCACTTTTGACAAGACATCTTTAGCTTTATTGCCCCTTTTTATTCTTGCAGTTTTTGCACATGAATCCATAATCATTCATGGCAAATGATGTATCATTGTGAAGGAAAATAAACATGCTTTTCAACGATACCAATATCAAGTTTTGTACAAAAAACACCGAGAGAAATATTGACACTCAAAATTGAGTTGCAGAACTGTTTTGTCTTCTGAGGATGAGGTGTTAGTGTTATGCAATGAATGGAATTACACACCCCTGCACACCGGCTACTGCTATAGTAGCCTGTCCAGACGCCGTGCGCTAGCACGGCGTCTGGCCTATATCTTCGTACTGCGCTGGGGTTTTCCGTCATGTCTGTTCGATTAAGAAGGATTTTCTGAAAAAAACGTTAAACATTTAAGATCATACACTTGTGGGTATGGTCCTCTTCAGTAACCTGCCTTCTTACAGTCATGTGAGTTCGTTGATTTCAAGATTTTTTGCTTTAATTGTCACGGGAAGATGTTTTCGCCGGGATTTCAAAATGGCAGCTTCGCAAATCCACGTTCAGTGCATAGGTCAGTGCGAGCGCGTGTCCGTTTGTTGTGCTTACGGAAGGCTTGTCGTCTGTATATCCGCGCGCGCGGTGCCCCGGGAGATCAGTCTGTTGACTTGACCTTTGAACTTTCCAATTACTTTCCGGTAATTTGCGATTACATTACCCGAGAATCATTGCGAGCGACTCCCATAGATAATACACAGCCCGTGAAGACCCGTGAAGAAGAAATTCACAACAAAATCCCGGATTTGGGTGAGTTATACCATTTTTTTCT
>JZLH01S0135725.1:0-13946 GCA_001188425.1 Eucidaris tribuloides
TCTTGTGGATACTGATCACAAGTTGGGGTTATCTTAACCACCGGTAATTGCCTCTACCTTGGGTAACCATTGATGCCAGGTTGTCTTGTCAAGCTGTCTGGCTAACCTGTCATCCAGGATACTACATCTGTCATCCAAGACACTACAATCCCCCCCCCCAAAAAAAAAATAGTCTCTGCCAAAGGCATGCCAAACAGCATCCCACAAGCATTATTAGTCAGAGACCAAAATTGTATCAAATTGAGAATTTGATATTTGTCCCATGCCCTCTGTAGGAGGACCATGTCCCCCTCATCCCCCTGCCTACCCCCCCCCCCGACCCCCAAAAAAATCTACTAGCCAAAAGGCATGCCAAACAGTATCCCACAAGCATCATTTTACATGTAGTCAGAAACCAATGAAATTGTATCAAATTGAGAATTTGATGTTTTGTCCCAAACCCTCCGTAGGGAGGACACAACATTCTTCTGAGCTGAAGTTTCAAAAACTTAAATGATCCATCCCCCAGTTTTTACTGTTTTAATTACCAAAAACAGTTACATGTAGGTGTGCAAATCAAAAACATGGCCTTAAATGTACACACATGGTGTTACTGAGTGCCTAATTGTTACCTTGAATCTTTCTTGAATTATCATCAATTGGTCAAAAATGCACATTAACTTTTCTGTTACACTTGAAACATGTATGTATGTCCACAGGCATAGGTGTATGCAGCATTTTTCAAGGGCGAAAGGGTGTTCACCCCTGGCCAAATTATATGTTTCCAAATAGTGCACTCTAAATAACCGGGATGTTAAATAAATCCCAATAAAAAGAAATTTCATGGTCAAATCATATTTGTTCGCGGCCAGAAAACGAAACATCACGATTGACAGGAATCAGTTTCAGATCCCAAAGGGGGCTGTTTTCCGTGTAAAGGGAGGGGGTTCCGTCAAAAGGGGCTGCGGTGTTTGAAAACCCAAAACATCCCCTGCTATGCCTAAGTCCGCAGGACACCAATGCCCTCGCTTACGTAAGTGATCAGTAATCATTTCTTTGTTCTTTGGTCTGTATGTTGGGGTCATCCATTGACATACAAACAATTATTAAAAAGTAAAAATTATTATAAATCTGAAAATTATTAAAATTATTAACATTTGGTAGATCTTTTAAGAGCTACCAAATCTAAAAAATAATTTACATGGTGTACTCTCCGCAAAATTTGTACTAACATCCATCCACTATATGTAAGTTATTGTGTCGAAAGCAAATTGTATAATATTGCTTTGACCTCCAGACTCCAAATTCAAACTTGACATGTAGTTTCATCTACACCAAAATTTTATAAAATATGTCTCATACTTTACAAGTTATTGTGCAGGAACCAATTCACATAAATATGCTGAGCTATGACCTTTGACAGGTCTTTAGGCTGTAAATTTGAACTAGGCTGTTATTTTAATGTAATCTACAATTCTACATACAACAAAAATTTCAAATGCCTCTTATATACAGTGTATGTATTTTTAGTTAAGGCGTGGAAACCAATTCCTATTGCTCCACTCCAGACTTCGTCTGCAGGGACAAACTACAAACTCCTAACAATAAGCATTAGGATTAATAAGTAGGGATTACGAGTATTAGAAAGCAAGTTATTTGTTTCTACGAATGCAATTAAACGTGGCCTTGGCAAGCCACTGAATGTACGTACCATTTTCACATAATCTCCCTGTAAAACCAGTCTTGCACGTGTAAGTAAAATTGCGCAAATTGTCTTCACAAGTTGCGTTATGAAGGCACGGATTATCCAGGCAATCTGCACACAATAAATAGAGGCAAATACATTTATTAGTTACATTCACACATTTATTTTATGACCATTGTAATGGATTACTTTGAACATACACGTACCATGTAATCTGTGGTGGAAAACATAACATCATGGGCTTCTCTTACAGGGGTCAATCTACATCAAATCAACCAATTTTCACACAATTCGTCACCCAATCCCCTTCAATTCATTTTGAAACTCACACCAAATGTTTCCCCAAACGTCTGACGGAAAATTCTGACATATTCGCCCCAAGGTTATATGTTTACTAAGATATGGCCACACCTTGCAAACACGCTCAAGCAATTGGGTTTTACCAAATTTAGCAATTTTTGACAAGCTGCTGTAGCCAGAGTAGACAAGTTGGAGCATTCATTGTGGGGAAATGGAAAGAACTCCATGCCTTCTACAAAAACATACATCCTTCAGCTATTGCACAGGAGATCATGAAAATGGCATTAGTGTCAGGATCAAGTTTGCTTGGAGGCTCATGTACCTACATGTAGCTTAGGAACCAATATCATGTCCACTGAAACTTGAAATACTTCCACTTGCTTTAAAAGACATCTACCAAAAAGAAGCGTGATTGTGCAAGTCGTTTTCACACACAGAGCACCTGAAATTTGACATTTTCCAAAATCTACCAAGTCCAAGGTCAATTTTCACCCCTTGTCCAGTTTTGTGTAATGATAGACACTTATATTTTTATGGGTCACTCAAAAAATTTGCTACCGGAATGTATAATGCCTGATAAACACTCTTAAAAATGGCTTCATTGTATAAACACCATGAAATTGATAGTCTGCGTTCTAGACTGTTCTAGACTGTTCTTTGTATTTTTCCCTTCTAGCAGCAGTCTACAAGCTTGGACTACATATATTTGAGTCTAAAAATTCCGACTACACGTACGTGATAGCTCACTCATAGTTCATGATTATGTGTACTCTACCTGGGGGATAAAGGTTCAGTCAGGTTGGGGTAGGGTAAATACATGTAAAAGAGCAGTCTGTGAACAAGGCTATTACCCTTTTTATACTGCGCGCGACTTTAGCCCGCTTCTGAAGCGGGATAATTTTAGCCAGGGGTAAGCCGTTTTATACTGCCTTTCTCGACTACCCATGACGAGTGCGAGACCGGACTAGTTGTGCTTCCTGCCATTGCGAAAATTGTGCTTAAAACATGTTCAGCCCGGGGGGGCACTCAGTATAATTTTGTGATACGTATGTGCCGCGTTGAAACCCCCATTTTCAGCCCAAATTTCCGTTCCAGAGCATCTCAATTTCAGAAGTCACAGACAAATTTTGATTTGTCCAGTTCCAGAGACCCCCAAATTTGCCGTTTCGCTTTAATTTTTCGCTCGGCCGCGCCGCTTCGCGGCGCGGCCGAGCCAGAGCATTGCCTTTTCAGCACGGCGCGCCAGAACCTCGCCGCGATGCAGTTCCAGAGCATAGCATTTTGAGGTTTTCTGAAGCCTTAGCTCCAGTTCCAGAGACCCCCATTTTTCGCTCGAACCCGTTCCAGAGCCCCCGATTTTCGATATCGGTGCGGCACATAGGTATCTTTTTGTAAGTCGAGTGCCCCCTCCCCGGGATGTTCAGTTCCGCACGCGAATTTCAATATACCGTTTATACCAGTAGATCTACTTGTTTTGTCCCTTTTTGTCTTTCGTACTAAATAGTCGTCTCAATCTGCGTTTAATTGGACATTGTTTGATCATGGAGTCAGAGGAAAATATGTTGATATTTGCGGTGCTAACAGTAACAGCTCACACTGGACATTTTCTGCAAGTGCTGCTAGCTGTTAGGCTATAGATAGATGATTAAATGCAGTCAGTTTCTCAGCGATAATGTTGAGGTATACTGAGGACGTCACGAAATACAACTTCTCCCTAGCTGGTACGGTATAATCATGGTCCATGGTATAACCATGGACCTACTCACGAAAGGCCCATGGTATAACCAGGGTCCATAGTATAATACACACAGTGTGCCAGTGCAGTATGGCAGAGACAGCGCGAGTGTTTACAGCTGCCGTATACGCATGGGTAACCCCGAAGCGGTATACACTATTTCCGGTTATGGGTCACTGAATTTAGTCCGCACTAAAAGCGAGAATCGTTTTAAACTGACTTTTGCTCGAGCCTGATGTGGACCTGATCCACCTCCTTGCCCGCACTAACTTTAGCTCTGGCTAAATATCTTTCAACCTTTTTATACTGGGAGTTACCCGGCCGCTTCAGGCCCGGACCTGATGCGGGGTAACTCCCAGTATAAAAGGGGTAATATGAAACTGAATTCAAAATGCCACGTTTTTAACAGTATTGGCTCAATTTCATACTCTTAGTTCATAGACTATTCGTTTTATTTCCCCTCCCTCTTTGTTGACCAAAGTTTATTTCTTACAGGGCAGAGACATGATGGTAATCAGTAGATAAACCAGAGAGTATATCTCCTGACTGGAAGGATTTATTTTGAATTTGTTTACTTAAGCCGAATCAAGCATGAACATAATTAGAATTTAGCTTCTCTCGGGCCTCGATTGACATATACCCATAGAGAGCTATAAAACAGATTTGTCTAAAAAAGCTTATTAGTGGAAGTCATTGTAGAACGAGTCAACTTTTCATCTTTGCACAGTTTACTTAATTCTGGAGTAGTTTCACCCCAAGTTGAGGACTACCCCCAATTATGTCAACTACATGTAGCTTTACTCAGAGTGATGTAAATGTGAGTTTGCTACCATGGGCCTATAGTCTAAATTTCTTGGTTGAACTTGCTGTTGACATTGTAGCAGGAAATAATAAATTACCGCGATAAGCTGATACCCCACTTCCAGTCAAGAGATACTCCACTTAACACTCTTTTCGAAGTGGGTTAAGAATTCCACTTTGAATCCAGATCACAAAATATTCAGAATTTATATACTGCTCTCAAAAGTGGAGTAACTCCTCCTAAGCTACTGATTAACTTAACTTCAGCAGTACATGTATGAATGGGGTTTCATTCAGCACTCTCCAAAACTGATCAACACGTTAAGAGTTAAATACCATTATTGTATTTATTTTGAAAAAGGAGATTATTATAGGATTGTGCTAGTCAGCTCACAAGGTACATACATGTAAAGAGTTAAAGATTGGTTTCAGGATTTGCAGGTCCATCACTTCCCTTCATCATCAATACCAAACGGTAGTTTAGTACTTAGGCCTACTTACAAAATAATGAAATGATGTGTTGATAGTTTGAGATCCCATACGTCACGAATTCGTTACACTGTACACTTCGTTACACTTTATGACAAACTTTAGTCAACATCTGGCTCTCACATGAATATGCTTTGATATTATTTTTCTGTTTTGGTACTGTCAGTTCTCTAGATTGGCACCTACATGCACTTCACAACATCAAGCAAAATCATGAGACATGTTTTGGTGGGTAATAACAATTACTTATGGCAAGTTACGTTACAAAAAGAGGACATGGAAAAAATGACAAGTCTTTGTCTTTGATTTTGATGTGTTTTTGTTTTTGATGTGAAATGGATGGGATACAAGAAATTTATATTTTGGTAGAGGTGAGGGGATGGGTAAGGTAGAACAGCCTAAAATGGTCCATTACTAACGCCCCTGAAGCTCAGAGGTTTACAGCCTAAATATGGACCATTACTGAGGTCCCTGAAGCTCAGAGGGTAGAATCAGCCTAAATATGGATCATTACTTGAGGCCCTGAAGCTCAGAGGTTAGAATCAGCCTATATGGGATCATTACTGAGGCCCTGAAGCTCAGAGGTTAGAAGCAGCCTCACATGGGTCCATTACTCAAACCCCCTGAGGCTCCAGATGATATCGAGGGTTAGAAGCAGCTAAACATGGGACCAGTACTGAGGCACCTGAAGTCAGAGGGTTAGAAGCCTAAATATGGGACCATTACTGAGGCCCTGAAGCTCAGAGGGTTAGAAGCAGCCTCAACATGGGTCCATTACTCAAACCCTGAGGCTCCAAGTGATATCAGAGGGTTAGAAGCAGCCTTAAACATGGGACCAGTACTGAGGCACATGAGCTCAGGGTTAGGAAGCAGCCTAAAAATGGGTCCATTACTAACGCCCCTGAAGCTCAGAGGGTTTACAGCCTAAATATGGGACCATTACTGAGGTCCCTGAAGCTCAGAGGGTTAGAATCAGCCTAAATATGGGATCATTACTGAGGCCCCTGAAGCTCAGAGGGTTAGAAGCAGCCTAAATATGGGACCATTACTGAGGCCCCTGAAGCTCAGAGGGTTAGAAGCAGCCTCAACATGGGTCCATTACTCAAACCCCTGAGGCTCCAGATGATATTTAAATAGGAACCTCAGAGGGTTAGAAGCAGCCTAAACATTACTGATGCCCCTGAAGCTCTCAGGGTTAGAAGCAGACTAAATATGAGACCATTACTGAGGCCCCTGAAGCTCAGAGGGTTAGAAGCAGCCTCAACATGGGTCCATTACTCAAACCCCTGAGGCTCCAGATGATATTCAAATATTGTTATAAGGTGCAATCTTAACTCTTAATGTGCCGAAGTCACAGATCTGCACCAAATATAAAGTCCATCTAGGTTTAAATCCCTCGGCACTTTAAGAATTAGACCTGGGGCTAAAAATTTCATAAAAGTTATAATTCCTCAGTGTTTTAGCATTATTGTAAATCAATTTTGATATAACAAAATCTTTACTGTGAGGGAAAAGATAAACAAAATCTTTTAATTTTTGTTTAATTTTATTATTTAAAATGTCTAAACTTATTGTATTTTAAGTCTTTTCTTCAATAACAGAAATGATTACAAATGGTAAACACACACACACACACACACACACACACACACACACACAGAAGTCAAATCTTAATATAGACGGATAAAGTGGAGCAGATACAGATTTGTTAAAGAACACTGAAATGCAACTTATAGAATTAAGTTTTAAAATTTGGCTCATGAAAGACTTTTTCTCAGAATTACTCTTTTGTGAAATTTTCACCCCCAGGTCACCAGGTAAAAAAATACCAATCAAGGTCATGTTTATTATTGTCCTGTCTGTCACAATTTTTAGGAACTATTTTTTGTGTAGTATAAAGAAATGATTAGATTTTAATGAAATTTCGTGATTTTCATGTTTGGATATGGCATGGATCATGCATGTACATGTACATGTACGCTGCCATTAAAAATATATATTATGAGGATAATTATCAATACTTTAATTCTTGTCAGGACTGTCACAATTCACTTTTACCACACAAATTTACACATATAGGACTAAGACAATCATAGAACGTCATCCAAATTACAAGATTCCACCACAGGCCATGCCTATAAATGTTAAGTGAGGTTCTAATTCACGACTGGCAGCAAAATTTGGCTTAATGCAGTGAAAGCCCATTTTTGGCAAATTATGTACATTTTCAATGCATCCCGTCCGTCACATTTTTTTTGTCCCATGTCACGGTCATATATTTTGCCATTTTTCTAGATTTCTTGATTATTCTGGGTATTGTAACACGGTACTGACAGTGACAAACTGTAAACTTCATTCACTGAGGAGGGATCTTTGCAAATTGTCAAAACCAAAAAGGGTGGTGCATGTACATAGTTTGTGTCCTGTCTGTCATGGTCAATTTGTGACCCCACAGTCAGCAGTTTTGAGAAATTATGTAAATACTTTTGCAAAAAAAAAGTGGTACTTGGTTTCAGGGCAGGAAATAAAATTTTATTTTTGTGGGGCTACTATCAAGCCTGATTTAGTGATACCAGTATACCCTATGAGGATAATTGAGGGCTATATTGTGATTTAAGGGGAATATTCCATTGATTTGGGGGGCTACATTAAATCGCCCTCAGGGCTCCCTTGTGGATTTCCTACGCTGCTTGGTTTGTTACATGTAGCAAATTTAGTCTAACTTGTTTTACCAAATTTGAAATATAATGTGCTACAGCTAACAAAGTCAGGAGTATATGTTCCGTCTGTTACACTGGAATTGCCCATCTACATGTGAAGAGTTTGATCACAAACCAGCTAGGTTAACTCCACTTTAGTAATAACTCTGGAGAAAATGCATTCCTTTGCCTTCAGTTTGTACATGCCAATAGAAATATGAAAGCAAAACCTGCTCTTAGTACTTGCTTATGGAATTTTACTTCAAATTTCTTACCATTGCTAAGTTGGTAAATGTGTTGATGTTAATAGCTCAATTTTGGTAAAAATGGAATTAATCCATTTTGCAATCAAACTTTTCATGTGCTCATTGCCCCTTTTGACATTAAAGTGCCCTTTTTTAGCCAGCCCCACCCCCTCCACCAATTATGTTCCACTGCCCTTGCTTCTAAGATGGACACCTTCACCAAATATGATAAGCTACACATACATGTACTTACCAGGAAACATACAAAACGTGATTATCTTCCCATCCAGATGGGCAGGCAAGTTGTCTTGTAGTTTATGATCCAACAACTTATGAACCTTCTGCACTACCGTTCCATTTCTGAGTACGGCAGTAGGACACGGCCTATGCCTCAGACACGATGAGAGCTGGGTGAGGGTGTACCCGTTCAGGGTTTCCTCAGCAGCAGCTGAAAGAAAAATTATAGAAATAAAATAATGCAAATCAAATACAAAACATACATATAAGAATACAAATCACGTTTTTTCAGATTTTTTTCCGTGAATTATTGCTTTATAGCTTTATCAAATATTCTATCGAATTTATACCAGAGTGATTCACCTTAATTTATTTGAAATCAAAAGTATGGTTTCAGTTGGGCTAAAAGGTACACACTGCAGCATTATCCATTCGAAGTTCAAACATCAGAAAACAACACCAAACGACCCCGAAATGATTAGATCGCAATATTTTGATTTTCAAATCACCAGTGAACTGATATCACTATGAACATTTTCCATGAAAAATGTTGCCCCTCCCGCTCCCGAAAACAATTATAAGTTACAGTTTGTACAATTTATCATAAATGCAAGAGTTACATTCAGTGTGAGCAAGTTTCAAGACATTGATACTGTAGGTGTTTCTAAAAAAAAAACACAGTAAGAGCCAAGAAACGGGGTTCACTCGCTAGTCATCACGACTACTATTCATAAGGATAAATTATTCATGAGGACCACTATTCATATCAAGACATGAGGGTCACAGTTCATAAGGGTCATTATTCATAAGGACCTACATGTACTGTAAGATTGCTATTCCTAATACAGAAAAATGCCCTATTCACAACATGGGTCACATGTAACTTTTTTAAAAACACACCAGCCGGACCAGTTTAACCTTTGATTTTAGGTAGTCCGTCAGAAATCTGACCAGCCTGCCCTCCAAAACTTAATATTTTTTTCTTTATGTTTCATACAACATTAAGTAAAAATTTGGTTAGCCATGCAGACTACATAGATTTTTGCTAGTCTACCATGAATTTTTCTACCCATTGGCTAGCAGGGTAATAGTGAATGCTGTGTTATACAAAATCAGGGTCGTTAATCATATTACCCAAAAGAGGCTGGGGGGGGGCAAAATCCACCCCCACCCCCGCGACGTGCAAAACACTACTTGCTGCGGTTTTTCACAGCTTTTTTCTCTTGAATCTTTCAAGACCAAAAATTTATGGCATTTGGGTTCTGAAGTTACATTTTGTACTTGCGTGTCAAACCAAAATATCGATGAAAGGTGTGATTTCAAGTACAATTTCAATACAAATTGTATTTTCAGCCAAAATTCATATAAATGTACAATTATGTTTTTCTTTTACTAAGGTATGTCGGTATTTCGGTATATGGGCAATTCCATGATTATTTACGTTACACTTTATGGTCTTTTTGGCACTAAGCTTGGCCTGTAAGTGAAGATGCTTTGATACTATTCTTCTATTTTTGTATTGTCAATACCTGTATACAAAGCCGACTTCACACCATCAAAAACAAATTGTGAGACTCACTTCAGTACCTGATAATAAGATCTTTAATTTTGGCTAGTTACGTTACATAAAGAGGACATGGAAAAAATTGTAAAATTTCGTCCCTAAAGATTGCTCAAAGTATGTTGATCTGAAACAAACTGTTGTATTCATGTTAGTACTGATGTATGGTCATTTCATATGAAACATTTCATCACAAATAGCTTTCAATATTTGTATAGGAACAGCAAAAACATGGTTAGTTACGTTACAGTTAGTTACGTTACAGTTAGTTACGTTACACTTTGTCCAGGTATTAAAGAATTGATTTGGTTATGTTTTTCTCACACATAGTGTTTATGTAGGGCTTCATTAATTTGAAAATAAAGTGCAGGATTGTAATACTGTGATAATAAGCACTAGGCGTAACTCATTTTACCCCTAAATATCATTTTTTAGTCTCTCTAGACTAATTTAGCCTTTAGTTAGCAGGTGAATACATGTACATGAAGGAAAGCAAGATTGAAAATATTCACAACAATATGGTATGCATTGATACCTTGCAGCGCACCACAATCATTTAATATTCATGAATGGGTAGTTGATAATTTTGACAAAATAGATACATGTAGATCTATCTGAATAGATAAAGAGACACAGTTATAAATGTGCCTTGTACTATTCAATGATGGGTTCAATGCGATTCATGAGTAGTATGGTTCTGACGACCATTACACATACATGTACTGTATGCATCATGTTGCCATAAGGTGTATGGGGTAACTTTAACACATTTTTTTTTGAAGGTTTAAATTTTTCAATACAGTTTTCCTATCTTGATCAACATGTTCACTGCTTGAATTGTCATTAAAGCCCCTCTTAAGTTTTGGTAAATGTCCCAAAAATGTATCTCATTGTTCCGGTTCATTGGACATTATATGAATGTGTATGACCTACATTGTAAAACTGTTAAGCTTGGATGATACGAAATGAAAACGTGTTTTAGTGGGTCCAGCATCATTTCTTTTAAATTTTTGGTAGCTTCTCTAAGTTTCTTCCAAGGAAGCTGAATTCTCTCACAGTAACTTCGGAAAGTATTCCTCTTAATTCTTCTTACGGTCTTCGCATTTTAGCTTCAAATCCTTTCACCTTCTTGTATTCTGTAATTGCTTCAAATTTTATTTTTTTCACCAACCACTTTTGATTTTCCCTATTTCACGTGCTACAGGCATTTTCAGCTGTTGGGCGAAGGGATAAGAAAGAAAATTCCCGAAAATGAGAATCTAAATATGAATCCAATCATAGACTCCCCAAATTTATTAAGTATTAGGCTAACATTGTGGAGTTTCAATTTAAAAAAACTGTCAAACTTTGATATCTGAGCTACATAGTAGTGTTTAAATGGACAAATAAACACCATAGAATGTAAAAGTTTGGAAAGTTATGCTGCCACTGGCAAGATACATGTATGCATGAATAAACAATTTCCACTCCGGTGGATGATAAAATAGCCTAAAGCTACACACAGTAAGTCTTTGGGAGGAAATGGGCAGGTAAATCCGGTCAACTTGAGTGCTTGTTCATTTTCGCTTTTTTTAAAGCACCAAATCATCATTTTGAAATACAATTTTTTTCAGGGCTTCATTGTTATACCTTATCAACGACTAATACAGCATGGAATGCTCTTTATGTGCTTTACTCGGTGAAACGCCTGGACACTGTATTGTGTACAACATCCATTTGAAGCACCGGCAATGCCCAGCATGTACCATCAAGGAATTGATGCAAGCTTCATTTCGTCGTCAGTATCAATTGCAGTATAGTTTATAAAAAGCTTAAAAAACAAATTTGGAGCACTTTGTTTTTTAGTTGTTTTCCTGGAATTTCTTGGTAATTCAAAAAATCTAATTGATACAAGTTTTTTAGTAACATATTTTCTGCTCTCAGGAAATAAAGCCGTTGGTCACATCAAAGTGGGCAGTGCTGTAGTACTTTTTATTTAAAATTTATAACAAACAAACAATTATGAAGAAAACAGTTTATCATCTATTCAATAATCATCATAGATAAGATAATTTTTTTCATAAGGATTAAAGCGACAGGCTAACAATGACCACTTTTCTTGTGAGCTCACTTTGAAAAAAAAATGGTATGTCAAGGAATTCATTGTTGTTGATATTTGTTTTTTTGTGTGTGTGTTTTATTTAATCAACAAAATCAAAAACATGAACAAAAAAAATCAATGATTATAACAAAAAAAATAAAAAATAAAATAATAGTAATAATAATAATCAACAACAACAAAAATAAAACATGACATTAATGTAATGCATACAAAAAAAGCAGCTTGTATCCACCCTGACAGAGGACGTATTATTTTTTCTATGTTTTGAATCACAAAACTGGTTACTCGAAGGTTGTAAAAATCCCAAATGATCTATTAAAATAACTTCCTCTGTCAGGGGATGATACAAACAAAAAAGATTAGGCCTGATCCGAAAAGCCCGCATTAAAAGCTAATAGATGGAGAGAGCATCCGCTACCCCGTACACCGGCCACTCCGCGCATGTGCAAGCCAACCTATTTAACATATCAATATATCCCACAAAGCCTCCAACAGGACCAACTCCATCTCTATGTAAATTGTTATCTGCATGTGTGTACGCTGGTGTTGTTGCACACTGACTGAAACCAAAATACACATGCACACATAAACACGCCCACACCGACATATGCGGACACATGAAGCCACACCCGCACACACAGACACACATACAGACACGCACATACGCACGCGCACACACACACACACACACACACACACACACACACACACACACACACACACACACACACACACACACACACACACACACACACACACACACACACACACACACACACACACACACACACACACACACACACACACACACACAAGGCAACACCTGTACTCTTTGTAATGAAATGGAGCTGCTTCCATGTTTGGGCAAAGTGAGATGCAGCAAAACAAAAACTTAAAATAGCTAGGACGGGGACCCGCGAGAGGTCACGGAAACCTTCCCAAGTCTATACGCAACATCAGGCAATGGCATCAACTCACAATAGCCCAGCGATGCTGTTGTTGATATTTGTTACCAATGATAGTGGTATGTTCATTTAAAAAATATTTGAATTTATACATCGTTTCAACGTGTACATCGTTTCAATAATTGACTAATAGTTTCAGTCCTACACATTGTCATCGATGTTGTGCCTGTAGTCCCTATGGCATCGAGTCAACTCGGGCATTTGCTGGAGTCGGCATGCTACCGATATTTAACGATATTTTTTTCAGCGATATCGGTATACCGGAAATTTGTTATACCGACATTCTTTATCTTTTACTGATTAAAATTCAATTTCAATTTCAATTTCAATTTATTTCCACTTTCATAAAAAAACAATATTAAAACGTGAGGAAATAACAATTACACACAAAATACAAATTACAACGAAATATGAATTAAGTGGTGGGACCAAAAAAGGTATTTTTAAACACTTGGCGAGATTGGCCCCTGAAAATATGGTACACAAAATCAGTATGTACACATTA
Organism: Eucidaris tribuloides; assembly: GCA_001188425.1. Taxonomy (NCBI): domain Eukaryota; kingdom Metazoa; phylum Echinodermata; class Echinoidea; order Cidaroida; family Cidaridae; genus Eucidaris; species Eucidaris tribuloides. The sequence continues at coordinate 13,323 of JZLH01S0135725.1, forward strand.
AATATACATGATAGAAGAAAGAAGATGAAGAAAATACATCGTATAAATTACATAAAATAACCAGAGAGAAGATTACACAAGATGGTTAATGCATATTATTATTATAGTTTTTAATGAGTACACGTTTGTAGTTTCTTTTAAAGATTGAGAGAGATTTGCTGCTTCGCATTGAATTGGGAAGATTATTCCAGACAGGGGGGGCGGAACGTATTTTCGTTTGGGGGGGGGGGCAAAGCCAAAAAAGGGCACTTATATGTCAAAAGGGGCATTGGGCGCGAGCAGATATTTTCACCATCAGATTAGGGGTTTGCTTGAAGATGCTGTTTTTAGCGGCAGTCTAACTCGAACCCAACCTTTTTTAAATGGGTTCCGATTTGAAACATGAAATCTATAGGCCTACACATAATTCGTGAGCGAGCGTAGCGAGCGAGCGGTTTGAGAAAATTTAGAAATGTTAGTTGTAAAACCTGCAATGTGGTCTATTCTGGCGCTAATTACAGCACTGATTTTTTTTTTTTGTAGTATTTAAAAAAAAGATAAAGAACATCTGTCTAGATCAAACTTTTCTGCTTGAAGCAGTCGTTTCTTCACGGTAAACATGCCCCATGTAACTTGAGCAAAACC
>JZLH01S0135748.1:5005-16158 GCA_001188425.1 Eucidaris tribuloides
TAATCTCTAGATCATGAAGTATTTGCGTAATAAAAAAATTTCTGAGTGTCTACTTTTTTTTGATACACGCTGTATTTTCTGCACATAGTCCGAAAAGTTACTATACTAAAGATTTAGAGGTTGATAGTGCTGCAGCTGACATTAACATAGATACTGCAGAGAGCAATGCCCTTGATTTTGAGGTTGGGAGCGATGCAAATGACAATGCTGTGATGGTTGAGAATGATACACAACCAATAGAAGCCGGGAATATTAAAGTTTTATGCACGAACGTTGATATACTCACTAATAAAATGGAAGAGTTTGTAGCCAGAGTAACAGCAGAGAAACCTGGTGTCATCTGTGTACAAGAGATTCTCCCCAAACACTCCAAAGATGATATAAATGCTGAAATTGAACTAAAGCTCAATGGATATGATATGGTTTTATTCACCGACTGCAAAGAGAGGAGTTGCAACATATGTATCAACCGAAATGTCCTCGTCAAGACAGATATATTTGCAAACTGAATTTGAGGAGTCAGTATGGTGTGAGATTCAAGTTGATCATGGCAAGAAACTCTTAATCGGTAATGTTTACAGGAGTCCTACATCTTCTGACATAAACTCTAGAAATTTATGCCCCTTACTGGCAGAGGCATGCAATAAAAATGGTGATGTGATGATAGTTGGAGACATGAATCTTAGAGGCATTGATTGGGCAAGTAATGTTGCAAACTGCTCAGAAGATCACCCAGCTTCGTATATCATGGACAGCATAAATGATTTATATCTGAGCCAACACGTTACACAGACAACAAGATTTAGAGAAGGACAGAGGGAAAGTTAGTTAGACTTGGTGTTTACAAACAATGATGAGATTATTATTGACACTGTTAGCGTCAACCCACCCATAGGAAAGAATGATCATGGAGTATTATGCTTCCATGTAAACCTGGAAGAAGTGGCCAGAATAAACAGAGTTGCTTATAAATACTACAAAGGTGATTACGCCGCTATGAAAGAAGACATCAAGAAAGTAAATTGGGAAGCAGAGCTAGCAAATTTAACCCTTAAACCACCGGGGGCCATAATGCCCCCCCCCCCTCGACAAATTTCGCGATTACGCTGCCGTGCGAAATTTTTTGACCGCGCCGTTCACTGGCTTTTTACTTTCAAGTCTCGTGCATCAATTAAGACCATTTTTGAAAAAATCGGGTACCGCTTTACGAACGCTGCGCGACTTTTCGTACATAGCATGCAACTCCAAATTGCTCAAACTGCGATTTTGTGGTACAAATCAATGCAATTGTGTTTTAGCAAAAATCAAAAAATGTATGATTTATTTTTACTTTTTACTGGCTGAAAATGGATTAAGTTATGCTGTTTCATGATCGCAAAGTGTCCCGACAGAAAGTTCATCAAAAAAAATAATAAAAAAAGCAAAAGGAAAAACAACGAAAATACATAAGGAAATTCACAAACAATTAATACTATAGGAAATTACTTCTAATTCGCAAATTTTTTTGAAGATAATTGTTAAAATGTCAAATGAATATTTTCACCAAAAATTTAGATTCTACAGCTTTGTCAGCGGATACAGGCAAACATAATTCATACACTTTTGCATAATTAATTACTTAAAAAATATAAAAAATCATTTTTTGAATATTTACTTACAGTCTTGTAGTTTTACATCTCCGCCAACCCCAACCCCCAAAACCATTCAAACCTTCCCCGCTCCCCGACACCCCTCCGCCGCCCCGCGGCACCAACAATTCACCACACAACCACCGGCGCGTAAAAGACCCCCGCGCCATTCACGACGGCTCTATGCGCGTGGCAATTTTCGCGGCACTGCGCGCGATCTGTGGCGAGATTCTCCGGGGGGGGGGCTTAATCCCTCCCTTCCCCCCCCCCCCCGGTGATAAGTAGACCAGAAATAGCCCGGTTATTTAGGGTTAAAACATAGAGGAATCATGGAAAATGTTTGAACACATTATTAAGCAGAGTGTAGACCGACATATTCCTCAAGCCAGAATAGGACAGAGTGTTCAACCAGCCTGCATGACTATATTTAAAAGAAGGCTCGTAATGCAGCTACAGAGGAAGTGAAGAAGTCAAAACAGGATTTTGAAAGACAGATTGCAAAAGATATTAAAGAGAATCCTAAAAATTTCTGGAGTTACATCAAGAAAGGATCAAAGAGTGGTTCACGGATTCCTCCTCTTCTAAAACGAGACGGATCCTTGGCTTATGAACCAGGGGAACAAGCAGAAACACTCAATGCCTACTTCATTAGTGTATTCACAACAGAGGATTCCCGTTACATCCCCAGGCCAGTACCAGTAGAAGTGCCAGAAAATTTGGGAGAGCTGAAAATATCTGAAGATATCATTCTGAAACACCTTAAATTACTGAGACCTGACGAATCTCCTGGTCCGGATGAGATACATTCTAAGGTACTGAGAGACACTGCAGATGCGATATGTAACCCACTTTATCTGATTTTCAAGAAATCCATGGGTGAGGGTCAGGTACCATCAGCGTGGAAAAAAGCCGATGTTGTCCCACTACACAATAAAGGTCGAAAGGACATATTAGTAATTACAGACCAGTGAATTTAACGTCTGTCGCCTGCAAAGTTATGGAAAAACTAGGGAGAGATGAGATAACAGAGCACATGGAGAAGAATGAGCTTTTTTCTGCCAGTCAACATGGATTCAGAAGTGGATGGTCGTGTGCTACGCAACTATTGGAAGTACTCGAGACACGGTCGCAATTTGATGACCATTCAATACCATTTGACTGCATTTATCTGGACTTTCAAATAGCTTTCGACAGTGTCCCTCATAATAGGCTGATTGCGAAGACTAGAACTTATGGAATTAGAGGGAAATTATCTCGATGGATCAAAGCCCTAGTAACAGGCAGATCTCAAAGAGTCAGAGTAGATGGAGCCCGCTCTTCATGGAAAAATGTGAAAAGTGGCATTCCGCAAGGGTCAGTGCTTGGCCTGATCTTGTTCCTTATCTATATCAACGACCTTCCTGAAACAGTTAACTCCGGAGTTGCGCTTTTTGCTGATGACACCAAAGCATTTGGCCCGGTGAAATGTGTGGCAGATGTTAACAAATTACAACGAGACATTGATGCTTTGATGGAATGGTCAAAATGTTGGCAGCTACCTTTCAACCAATCCAAGTGCAAGGTAATCCACTACGGACACAATAACCCAAGAGCTGGATACATCATCAACAGAGAAACAAACTCCATGATTGAAGATGCAGCAGAGGAAAGGGATCTGGGTATCACCTTCGACCCATCTTTGAAATTCAGCCTGCATATCGGAAAAAACTTCCGCCAAGGCCAATTCCATCCTGGGACTCCTCAAGAGAAACTTTAAACACCTCGATGAAGAGTCATTTGTTCTCCTCTACAAATGCTTGGTACGACCTAAGTTGGAGTATTGTACAACAGTTTGGAATCATCTTCTAAAAAAGGATAAGGATAAGCTGGAAAAGGTGCAAAGGAGAGCTACAAAACTTGTCAGAAGTGTGAGCCATCTAAACTATACGGAGAGACTCGAAGCACTGAAAATCCCCACTCTACAGTTCAGACGGAAGAGAGTAGACATGATACAAGTGTTTAGGATAATGCACAAATTTGATACTCTCCAAGAACATCACCTTTTTAGAAGAACACTGTGTCATCGAACCCGTGGCCACTCACTTAAGCTGTACAATAAAAAATGCCGGAAGACACTAAGAAAAAATTCATTTAGTTATAGAACAGTCACTATGTGGAACAGTCTACAGGCTGAAGTTGTGGAGAGTACTATTATCAACAGCTTCAAATCTGGTCTTGAAAAGTGGTGGAAAGACGACCCAGACAAATATGACTACCCCAATTAATGGAATCCACGGATAGGAACAGTAGTCTAAGACTTAATAATCCTGGATCAAGGTTAATCAAGGTAAAGCAAGTTCTTACAGTTACCGTCATTGCATAGTTCGAAAAAGTAGCTTGTGGTGATACCAAAATTACTACAAGGGGACCTGAAGATGTTGGATAACAAGCAATTTTTAAGGGTTACATCATGATTAATTTTGCGAAGTGAAGATCAAATTCGGCCAAATTTTCAAGTTCATGGTCGAAGTTTAATTCAAGAAAAATCATACTTCTGAATCACTTCTAGTCCTCAAATTTGGACAGATGAAAGATGAGTGTATGTACTTCTAGAAAATATCAAAACCCCAGAATCAACTTTTGCAACCCAACTCGACCATTTACTACATTTACATGAAAACTTCCATTGCGCCTTATTGATCATTTTGTGGTGATAGGTCACATATTGACATTTTTTGTTTATCGGAAATCTTACCAAACCATCAACACCGTTTCACGGGAAAATGAAACCGAATTACGATACTAGTGTGAATTAACACCCCACCCCTATAGGGAGGCGAAAAAGTTTAAATATATGTTCCCGCCCTTCTGCCATGGTCGCGCCTGCATTCGATAATCTCTCCGCCTTGGAGAAGAACGGGGAAAGATTATTCATTGATTTCTTTTCAAATAATTTTGCATTTTCCAATAATAAACTTCATTACGATACCATTATAGAAAGACCATTTCAACTCAAAATGCATGCGTTATATTGCATGTTGCAATACTTTTGAGTAGAGGTTAGTCGTCACTTAACCTAGAATTTGAACACCTTTCACCGATTAATGATTTTTGAAAAATGTTTATTGTTTAAACATTGTGGGTTATTGTACGGGGGTGGATTTTTTGAGTGGTTGTTGGGGTGGGGTATTTTCGGATGGAGCTTGGCTTGGAGTAGGTGGGGTAATTTTTCGGTCAGAAGTGCTTGTATTTAGGGAGTATTTTCGGGAGTACCTGAGAAACATTATCCTAATGGTATAATATTCAATGGTAATTATCCGGGGTAAGGGTAATTATCCTCAGGGATATTTTACTGGGTTGGTGGAATAATTTGCTTAGGGTGATTATCCTAATTATTACATAGAAGAAAGTGATAAATAAAAAGATAATCGATTTCAAAATATGAAAAAAATATGCATAATGAAATGATAGTCAATGTTACCATAATTACTGATAAAACGTACGCTTCAATAGATAATCGAAGCTAACAAAACCAGATCGAAACACGAAAAAATGCCTTCAAGATACCAAGCCTTGCAGTGCTTTTTGCATGTATACCAAACTAACGACTATATTAACCCGTTATGACTCGTTTACTGTTGCTCGGTAAAGCTTGCAGCTGACATGTTGTACCGTTATCTTAAATTGTCTCATATGCACGTTCCAGTATTCTTGAATAAAAGAATAACTAAATTTTACCGTCTTTTTCTTGTGGAGAGATCAATATGTGAAATAAATATTCTGGGAGAGAAAAAAGTACATTTTCCGGACTGAATTGTCCATTTATTAACATGATCTTAAAGTTACATGACCATAGTTCAATTATCGTAATTCAACAGCAGCGATACCATTAAGCGCTAAATCCAACATTTGCAAAGTATTCAGACGTTCCTCGGTGTTGTGCAATAACTGAAAATGTACGTACAGTTATATAATTTCTCAGTTGTCATTTATACTGCGTACGCAACTATGATGCTTACTTCAAAAGATTTTGGAATATGAATCAATCGCTGATTGGGAATCAAAAGGGCGTCAACTCTACATACCTCATACTGACCTCATCCTTCCCAAGAGGTTGGAGTTCTTAGTTTTTATTTGTTCACATCCATCAAGTTGTTAAAAGTTTGCCATCGATTTAAATACTGAATTTCCAAGAAAGAAATTAACACTGCATATATTATTTCGCGCGCAGATTATTACCCTGTTGAGACGTTATGCAGCATGTCTCAAAAATCTGTGTCAGTAAACAGCGCCCTCTTTGGCAATTAACACTTTGAGTCCTAACTCGGTGTCACTTCATTGATGTTCTATCGGCCCACCAGTGCGCCGAGAAGACATTCAGTCTCATACCTTTTAATTTGAATCACAAACGTCACTGGAGTTCCTATCACTGATATTTATCACAAAATGAATACATATTGAACCAACTTAAATAGTTAAAATGTACCAATACCCTCAGTATAATGTTTGTTATAAATGTAAAATACACAAAACACAACCACAATTCACTTGTAATAGCTCCTGAAATTAAACATATTTCGAGAAATCGGATCATGATTTCCATAATATTTTGGCACTTGTGCTCCGCGCTCTTCAAGTTTTGCTCCGTAAGCGCCGGTTTTTATGTGTGCGCGTTTTAGCAATACGCGTACGTTTTTACAATAATATCGCGATTTCCGTGTCGAACGGCCCATAACGTTCCATGCAATCCCACCAATACGATATTGCAGGGATTCCTTACAATGCTGCCCAGGATTATAAATCTCGTTGTCATGTCGGTACCGTCTGGTTGGTTGTTGCATTTGTCATGATAAAAACATGAAGTGTTTTCCCCCCGAGATATCTTCTTTCGTTCCAACGGCGGCGGAGTGGTCGGCCCTCCGTACGGACCGCGCCGGGGCTGCTCTGCAGGGCGATTCTGTGCCTGTCGTACTGGACATTTATACAACAATTTCTAGTCCCTTGGCTGAATGGTTGAGTAATAATTTGTTTTGTGGCAATTATAAATTACTAGTGGGTAGCCTTGTGAAAAAAATGACAACCAACAAAAAATTGTTGCTTATGGCCCGGGTTTATGGGTGAATTAGAGATGAAAATGTTGTGTCGTACGGGACGCAGTGATGTCCCATAAGACACGCGACATATTTCATTTTATTTCCCAGAGAAATGGTAAATTATTCCAAATGTCCAATGTCCTTCTGCCAGTACTATAGGCTAACATGACCCTAAAACAAATTGTCTTTCTTCATTTGTTTGGACATCCGATTGAAAAATGTGAAACATAAAGGCCATTTTTTGTTTTGTATGAAAACGTAAAGGGCATATTATTAGCTTTTAAATGCCGTTTGTGATGTTCAGTGTGCTTGTTTTAATCTCGAGATATCTTGTAAACAACAAAAGAGTGAAATCACAATTGTGCCATTTTTATATGGACTGTTGCAAGAGTAGCACAATTGCGATTTTATACTTTTTTGTTTGATTATTATATCTCAGGATGAAAACAAGTTAATTGAACACAACTAGCGGCATTTGACATCTAAAACTATGCTCTTGACGTTGATGTAAGTATCATGTCACAAAAGTATTTTATAAGTACCAAAGATTTTGACGATATATCGCGGTATATCGCGTATGAGCTTCACTGATCTGCCTTGCAGATATCCAGACAATGGCATTCTCGTTGACTGTATAATTACTAGTCGCTCTCAAAGGAAGAATTTTTTTAATGATAATTACTTTTCCCTGTTCAGGGGTCCAGGGGTAACTGTCCTTTTGTAACTGTTATTTTCCAGGGGCCAATGTCCTTGGGGATAATTATCAGGGGAAAATTGTCCAGAGGTTAAATGTTGGGAGTAATTGTCTGGGGTAATTGTCCACAGGGTAATTGTCCAGGGGGTAATATTCTGGGGGCAATTTTCCGGGGGGTAAGTGTCCTTGGGGAGATTTTCCTCAGGGGGTAATTGTCCAGAGGGCAATTACCTACGGGGTAATTGTTCACGGCGGTGAATATTCGGGGGTAAATTTCCGGGGGTAAATTTCCTGAGGATAGTTGTCTGGGGGGTGATTGCTCAGGATGTCATTGTCCGGATACACTGCATTTTCACACTTGTAAATTTGTATTGTCAGTCTTTCCAGCAAAGACAGTGCTTATTTCTGCTCGATCCTGAAATATAGCAGACCTATCTGGTGTTACGCCGATAAAAATGCCCTTGATTGCAGCGCGAAACTGAGGGTTGCTAATAGCATATATTATGGGATTGGCACATGAATTGTAGAAACCTAAAACAATGAGGATTCGCTGAAGTGGGCTAAGGAGAAACGATGAAGGAACGAATCCAACAATAAAGCCTAAGTAGGCAATCTGGTTTGGACTCCAGCAAACAATATAAATAATTATAACAATGAACATCATTTTAATGACTCGATCCCTAGCTACGAGGTGAAACGATTTGCCCTTCTGAGACTGAAAAAGCAAAGATTGCTGGGAAAGTTTGCGCGCGATAAGGATCTGCGTAATAAGCATGGTAAAAACTGGAATGACAATGCGAAGAAAGAACCAAACGTATCCAGTCGCAATCTGGCTTGCTTCTGAGACAAACTGAAATACACAAGAATTGGTTTCATCGACGGTCAAGATAACAAATCCAAATGATGTTGAGAGAATAGCAGCCGCCCATATGAGGGCAATAATCATCGATACCCGTCTCTTACTGATGATGCGGTTGAAGTATATCGGATGTGCAACCGCGATATATCGTTCGATCGAAATGGCCATCAAGATGTACGTTGACGCAGTTATGGCAACCCACATGCAATATGATGACAGAATCACTTTACAATAAAACTGCCCCAGCCATGTAGGTGGGAGTGTCTTTACTTCAGGTAGAGGTATGACGAAAATTGACGTCACAAAATCAGCCACCGCTAGTCCTCCAATCAGGGTGTCCGTGGATCGACTCGTTGCTCTTCGTTGGAAGATGACCACCATGACGAGTAAGTTACCGACGATGCCAAGGACTCCGGAGATTAGTTGGAGAATAAGCCACCAAGGCCACGTCATCGGATACCATGACCAATCAGAATCTTCGTCTTGAAAGTCGTTGTTCTCTGTGACTGTAACCATTGAGGTGTTGTCTCTTTCGTCAATGAAAATCCCGGATGCAGGATGATGTGTGAAGGTTGATTCATGGAGGAAAGAAATTGTGCCGATAACTGCGCTGGTTGTTATCATTTTCGTTGCTTCAGTGGTTGTAACTGTTACCATGGGAAATCCACTGGAACAGACACTCAAGATAACCAAGATTCGAGAGATCAGTGGCAGTGATATGGACATCATCTTTGACGGTGTATTCTGGATTCCAAATACCTAAAAGCGTATAAGAAATAATTAAATTTGAGTTATTAACATTGCTTGTCAAGAGTTACATTTACCAATTTAACTAAAGCGAATGCTACCGACACTTTTGTGAATAGTGAGACTGATACATTGCAATGAAATTCGCACAAATTAGCCATTTTGCTTGATTTAATGCCACAATATTGATAACCCAACATAAGCATGCACAAGAAAAACAGTAAAGACCATTTATCCAACAAAACATAACAACGTTATATTCACTTAGTTAATTGATTACATGTAAAATGCAACAGGGTGCAAGAAATAAACAATCAAAAATAATAAGAAATAAAAAAAACTATTGCTTCTTTACCACTATCAAATAAATTTAGTTTATCAATTCGACCATACATGTATAAAGCTGAAATTAAATTATATCTTGAGTTGCTCAATATAGCCTTGTACCAAATGCCGGACCCATTACAGTCTTCCGGTTGCTAACCAGTTCCTCACTCAGTTGTTAAGAAAATATTAATTGCATTAAGTAAAACAGGACATGGTGTAAGATCAAGTCAACTCCTGAAAAGGGTCGAATTTCAAAAAGTCAGTGCATAAAAATTATGCGCGGTTTCTTTTTAAGTCTCGTTACACACAGGCTGGGTAAGCCGAGAGTGTAAATTGTATTCTAGTGAAGAAATAAGGAAATCGATGGACAAATATCAGAAATATGCACATGAATGACTGACCTCCAGAATGCTTCGGTTTCATCGCAGAAGTGATTCCTTCAATGACAAGTTTTCGATATTTTTGGTAATTTTTCCAAATTGAAACTTACATATGTCAAAGTTCGAGTTTCTACCACCATTTGGCTGTCAAAATGTCCAAAATATGAACTTTATGTTTTCATATCAAAACGTATGTTATCTAGACTAAAAGTTTGTGCTGAAATCATTTCTGAAGTCAGAAATGCAAAATTCGCTTTCGTTTCTTAAATATCTAAGATTTTGTTAGTGTGCGAATGTTGCAGTGTAGCATCTAGGCATATGTAGTCTCAGTTCCAGATCATGTTACCTTTTTATACCTCCACATACATTCACTTTTTCTTTAAAAAATCAAGACTCTAATCTTAGTCAAAGTAGTTGACTGATGATAATTATTATAAAGACGGGTTAATTTGAATGCTTGGAAGCCAGACTAGGGCATATGTAGCTTTGCCTTTACACCAGTTTCATATTAATGCAAATTTTATGCATACTATTCTGACCAAGGTTGGCCTTAACCCCTTGGGCTCGATGCTATACAGCACTGTTGTTCATTGAGAGACGACGTGATTTGCACGTGTTTGAATTTGAAGCGAATATAAACCCTATATATTCTGATAAAATTCCTCTCACAATATTTATTTTCTTATTTTATACTAGTCAAAAATGTGTAATTTCGGGGACTGACGCATTAAGTAATGAAACTCTACCGTTTATCCAATGTTTGACCGAAATTTTTGTCATATATTCTGGGCTTCTGTAGAAGCCCGTCGTCTCTGAGTGTGCAATGTACTCGGCTTCTGTACAAGCCCGTCGTCCCCAAGGGGTTAACAACCTGACAGCTTGCTGGAGGCTTGCCAGACATAGCAACAATAATGTATGCAATTTGCATTTTGGTATTGAAAATATATTCATAAGAAGGATGACTATAGGAAGCCTTGAGATGATTTTTAGTTTTTCTTCCAGGATAAGTCGCAATCGGTACAAAGAGGAGGAATTACAACAAATTGAAATTCCATAAACCAGGGGGTGATAACACAGCATCTTCTCATTAGAAGGCATACCTTAGCAACTAAACGAGAAAAACAAATGGTAAGACATACACGAATGGAACATGAATGAACGTATTAAAGGTTAGGAAGTGTATATATACCCCGCAGCTGGCAACAGAAAACAAATTTTTCATTCGATACCCCTATGCCAGTAGCCAATCAGAAGGAGTGTTACTCCCACTCACATTACGTATGCGGGTTTAAAATTCATGGCGCTTGAACGTGACGCCAGCTGCCTTACGTTACATGTACATATGGCATTAATCGCGAAAAAGGGGCTCCGAAAATTCCCGCAAATGGCATCAGATTCGAATCGGTAAGTGTGTTTACTTTTCATTTGTTTCGCCATATTATTAAT
>JZLH01S0135769.1:19107-34583 GCA_001188425.1 Eucidaris tribuloides
TCGATATGTTTTACTTTGTAAAAAAAAATCATGATGGTACTAAAATGACAGTTATTATTTGGTATATTTCATTTTTATTACGTTGCCTGAGTTTTCCTGGTATTATAGGTGCCCAATGTTATTGCGTGTAAACATGAATAATCGTGCTTTTGCAGCATTTCTTTTACAGTAAAAGAAATGCGACAAACCATTACTGCACAGAATTGAATTGCAGTGAAACAGGAACCCTTACCTTCATTGCTTCCGTGAAAAAATGTGCATCTCTGTCTTTGAATTCATTACCTGAAAAATATTAATAGTACATTATGTTATAAATCGTGTGACTCCTGGCATACTGCATTCCATCTGACTTAATGGAAGTCATTGTTAAAACATAACACATCCATTATGGTATCATTGACGCCATAGGCGTGCACAGGATTTTGCAAACGGGGGTGATCCTGGATCCAAATTTTTTCCCGGTCAGTCCAGCCGCCGAAAAGGCGCTTAGCGGGGGGGGGGGGGAGGTAGTCACGAAAATGTTCAGCCAAAGTTTTCAAACACCCCTCTTTTGCGCAAGGGAGGTGTTTGAAACCTTAAACACCCCTTTTGCCAAGGGGGGGGGTGAACACTCCAAACACCCCCTCCTCTCCTGCGTACGCGTATGATTGACGCTACTGTCTGGGTCATTATTGTAATTACTTTGCGTTGGAACTCGCTATAAACTGACAACAAACGCATGAGTGGTATTTCATAATACATTAATACTTTATGCGCACTTTGATACACATCGCTCGACTCACTCCCACGTGCGATTGTATGATAAAGCAATATAGGTGGAAATGCATTGATATGGAGACGGTGATATTATTGACGATGTCAGAATTTATTGGTTTTATATGAATCGATGACGATGTCCTTGGTATGTTTGATAGTAGCCGTAATGAATTGCTCAATAATTTTTCGAGTATGACGTACTGTAATTTATGGCGATATTACTACAGGCCAAATAATACTTGATTGTGCGGTATTTCAGTATTGCGGTATTGTGACCCGTCAATTCTATTCCAGAGATAATAATGATAATAATATGTGCCGTTCTTTGTCATAAATCATTCGATCGTAGCGCTCTCAGTTCGTTATTAAGATTAATAACCATTATCCAGTCATGTGGATTAATATATGAGCTTCATTACTGTCGCAGTTGGGATGTACTGTAGTTTCGAATTGCACTGTTTTTCACATATGCCTTACTACTGTTACTTCTCATTGTACTTTGACAGAAGCAGTAGTAGTAGTAGTAGTAGTAGTAGTAGTAGTAGCAGCAGCAGTAGTAGTAACAGTAGCAGCAGTAGTAGTAATAGTAGTAGTAGCAGTAGTGGTGGAAGTAACAGCAGTAGTAGCGGCAGCAGCAACAGTATAAAGTAGGAGTAGAAGTAGTAGTAGAAGTAGTCGTCATCGTCGTCGTCGTCGTCGTCGTAGTAGTAGTAGTAGTACAAACAGCATCAGTTTCCCCAAACTGTTGAAATTAACGCAATGTTAATCTCTCCATATATTCCATGACTTCCCCAGAAAATCAGTCAGTCAATCAATCAATCAATCAATCAATCAATCAATCAATCAATCAATCAATCAATCAACCAATCAATCAATCAACCAATCAATCAACCAACCAATCAATTAGCCAATTAATTGATCAATCAGTCAATCAAACAATCAATCAATCATCCAATCAATCAACCAATCAATCAATCATCCAATCAATCAATCAACCAATCAATCAATCAATCAATCAATCAATTAACCAATCAACCAATCAATCAATCAATCAACCAATCAATCAATCAATCAATCAACCAATCAATCAATCAATCAATCAATTAACCAATCAATCAATCAATCAATCAATCAATCATCCATCCAATCAACCAACCAATCAATCAATCAATCAATCAATCAATCAATCAACCAACCAATCATCCATCCAATCAACCAATCAATCAATCAATCAATCAATCAATCAACCAATCAATCAATCAATCAATCAATCAATCAATCAATCAATCAATCAATCAATCAATCAATCTATCTATCTATCAATCACAGCCCATCGATCTATCCAGCCATCTATCTATCTATCTATCTATCTATCTATCTATCTATCTATCTATCTATCTGTCTATCTATCAATCAGCCAAACAATTAATCAATCAATCAATATATCAATCTATAGAGCGATCAATCAATCAATCAATCAATCAATTAATCAATCAATCAATCAATCAGTCAATCAGTCAATTGAGTAATCAGTAAACAAATGAAATAAAATCGTTGGTACAGATCAGTGAATAATTAGGCGTTCCCAGCGACCTACCCGAGACATTGACTTTCCGCAAATTTGTGTTATCCAGAAGCATTTCACCCATCGCCTTGGCACCTTTAGATCTCATTCTGTTCTCGGCAAGATTCTAAAATCAAATCGAGATTGATGTTATATAGACATGGGTTCAAAAGAATATGTCAACAATATACGGTAATATATTCGATGGCTGGTATGATATTTTGCAACAGCAAAAGGTATATTGTACCTGGCAGAGCAAGCCAACCTGTAATACATTCATGCTCATAATAATGGAATATTTCGTTGATACTTAAGTTCTTTCTCGTATCGTCCAAAATTTTCAAGACGAGTGTTTATTTCACAAAAACGCAGTATGTAAAGCAATTTTTTGGATTTCATGAGATGACTTAATTAAAAGCTAAATACGTTTAAGCGCAATAACAATTATATATTAATTTACTTTTAAATCCACAAAAATCATGAAAAAAGCATTGAATCAAAGTAATAAAAAAAAACCCAAACTTATAAATGTGTATCTAATGTCACTTATCATCAAATTTGCATCAGAATTGGTCTGTTACATCCTAATCCAGCCGTAAACAACCACGTGACTACCAACAAACAACAATACCGAAGCCATTTATAAATCACAAGTTTTAGTGTCGAGTCGTGACGCACAAAATTCTCAGCCTTTCTGAAATACATGGATTATAATTTTTTCACCTGGGGTGAGCAAATATTAATCTCAGATGTACCGTTGGCGGAAAAATGGCAACTTCTAAAATTTTTCAGAAGTATTCCATAATTATGAGCATGAGTGTATACGTCTTCATGAAACCAAGCACCAATGTACAAAAACTAATGCACAAAGTCGGTATTATTTCAAGAAAACGGTAAGATTGGAGGTAGCCCTTAGATTAGGACACAATGATGCCAGAAACAAGTACACTGTTTAAGGTTACTGCTGTGAAAATTTCACGGCCAGACATTTGCTCTTGTACAATTAATGTGAGAAAATGCTGCGACATTCAAATTTGTGGTGTAACTTTCAGTTTCTATGTGTTCAATTTCTATCGGGGGCATATTTTAATTCAGTGCTACAATAAATGAATGTTTGTTTCTTCTTAAGTAAACAGGTCCAAGACAAATCCTTTCAGCGTGATCATACGATCTAGCCACCTCATTCAGTGATGTATAATTCAAGTCATTAATTGGTTCTTTAGCCAATTTCGACTTCTCCTAAGCATGTTACTGCTTCTTAAAGCTATCCCTGATACACATATATTGCATTAAAAAAACACGTTTTGTATACTGTATAATAATGAAGGACTTACAAGATCGCTAATGTAGCAATTTTCTTTGAGCATATCGGCTACGTACACGCCACCGTCCCCTTCAATCCAATTGTCTTCAAGGTCGAGACTTAATACTGTTGTATTGGCCTGAATGAAAATACAATTCATGTATTTGTTATCATTAATAATAGATAATAATTATCATAACGTCTCATTTACCCAGGGTAACCACTTCAGTCAAATATACTGCTTTACCAGCGGGCCCTGCATAACATAAAACCGAGTGCCTGGCTAGAAAGCAGAAGATGCCATTTTGAAAAGTCTTTGGTATGACCCGGTCGCGGCTCGAACCTGCGACTTTCTGATCGTGAGGTGGACGCTGTTACTATTAGGCCATTACGCCGGCCATCAAGCCGGTTGATTATTATGGATTATATTTTGATATACATCAATAATCGTAATGTTGATAGTGGTGCTCGTCATTATATGGGCCTTTTCGTAATTTGATGTACAGTGCATCTCAAAAAAAATTGTGCTATTGAAAAGCGCCCTCTTTAGCACTCATAAAATACTCTTGTGACATGATGCTTACATCACGTCAAGAGCATAGTCTTAGCTTAAAATACGATATGTTATGTTCAATTTGCTTGTTTTAATCTTGAGATATGCATAATTAAATACAAAAGTGTGAAATCACAATTGTGCCACTTTTATTACAGTCCATATAAAAGTGGCACAATTGTGATTTCACCCTTTCCTTGTTAACTAAATATATCTCAGAATTAAAACAAGCAAATTGAACAAACCAAACAGCATTTGAAAGCTGAGACTTTCCCCTTGACGTTGATGTAACCATTATGTCACAAAAGTATTTCATAATTGCCAAAGAGGGCGTTTTTTACTTGCACAATTTTTCGAGACACGCTGTATACCGTAAAAGTGAAGACAATCATATAAATGATCTTTCCAGTGTGAAATGATGCCTTGGTCTCAGGACCTGACAGTGATAGTTAATCTTACTATTCAGATAGTGATCATTGTCGAAATTATTAGTTTTTTGTTACGTTCAGTTTAAAGGTAAATGACATGATTGGGGGTAGTCCTCAACTTGGGGTAAAAACTATTCTTGAATCAAGTAAACTATGCAGGGATTCTACTGTGAAAATTTGGTAGTCAAAAGTTGACTCGTTTTAAAATTGTGTCCATAAGTATGCCATTGTAGTGTGGCCTTCTGTGGGGATTAAATCTATTGTGCCCCGATAAAATTAAACTGCTGGCCTGTTCATGCTTGATTCTTCTTAATTAAACAAACTCGAGACAAATCCTTTTAGCCAGGAGATCCACTCCAGCTGGTGTACATTTGGTTGATCTTTCAACCAGTTTGGTTCTAAAGGCATTTTTTATATCTTCCAATGATGTCACTGAGCTTAAATATTTGATAGCTGTAGGCCTATTTAATTTTCATCTTCAGTTACATTTTAGGTTTATGACTATTTTTTGTGTACATTGCAGTATTGATATGTGATTGTTGTGTTATGTCTTTTTATTGTAACATTTTGAATTTTTGTTACGGATAAACTGCAGAATAGCATTACCGAGAATAAATTAAATAAAATGTCATAAAATAAAAATGAAATCAGAAGTCACATACCACAAGTGCTATGGCAATAGCCTTGGCGCCAAGAGGCCCCAGTCCGTGATGTTTCATCGCAATTTTCGAAGTCGTTATATGACGTAAGAAATGGGAGGCGGGGACAACCCCGATATCCCGGCATGCCTCTTTGTACGTCTTCCGGCCCGTGGGATCGTACACGTCAGTCGGATCTTTCTCTGAAAGAGGTACAGAAGATAATTTGTAGTGAGCCTGCAAAAAGGCCGTTACCACCATAGGCACATTGTCTAGGGCCCACACCCACATGATTAATTTTGATCAGATTCTATCGTGATATATGTGGCGTAGGTTTTTGTTGAATTGAAGCCAGGGTAGAGTTTTGTTCAATTTCAAAAGTTTCTTTTATCAATCTCTTATTGTCACGCCAAACATCATAAAACAACATCAAATCTCCTGAAAATTTGTTCAGAATGGTATATCTCGAATTTCAAATGACCAGCGATCAGATATTACTATGTGCATATCGAGGGCTCCCGACAATTATTTAGAAATTCTTTTCTATAAAAAATAGTAAGCGTTTCAGGGCATTAATAGGTGATAAGGTCAATCTTAAAACACGATACGAGCAAAATTGCTTTTCAACATAATTATACCAAAACTATAATAGTGTTTTATAGTGTCTTATATTGATGGTAACAGACAGAAATGACGTTTCGATGATTATTTCTCTTTCTGATATCAGAAGTACCAAATCTCTTCTTTTACAGATCAGTGTTATCGGGTCATGTTGACGTTTTTTTGGGGGGGCAGAATTTCATCGACTAAAGACACGAAGACGCATTCATTCATTCATTTAAATTACTCGTTGTTTTATTTTCTTCTTTTATTTCGTTTCGTAAGGTGGGTTTCATCATCGGCATTGTGTTATATTGTTTTTCATCCCCTAACATTTTGGGGACATTATAATCATTCTACCTCAGTCTGAAAAAAAAATAATATATAGCTGCATTCACTTCAGGACCGTGTTTATTACACGCGCACAAACAACATCAAAAGTCACCAAACAAAACGGTCATCATTTTGGCTGGTGTGAAATTGTCTGGTTTGAGCACACACATGTATCCTTACGAAAAGTTCAAGCCACCATTCAGGATATGCTCATTGATTCGGGCAGTTACCAAGGCGAC
This sequence comes from Eucidaris tribuloides, assembly GCA_001188425.1. NCBI lineage: Eukaryota > Metazoa > Echinodermata > Echinoidea > Cidaroida > Cidaridae > Eucidaris > Eucidaris tribuloides. The sequence continues at coordinate 25,522 of JZLH01S0135769.1, forward strand.
ATTAGGAAACAAATAAAGTACTGCGTGGTAACCATGTTTGCTCTGGTTTTGGTCTTTGGTACCGTAGATTTCAGAGATAAAATCGACAACGAATTCTGTATATACCAAGTCAGTAGTCTGCAATAGACAAGGTTGTACGGTATGTGGAAGAGATAACAACTTAAAACTTGGACCGAACCAAGAACTAACTGAAATCTTAATACAGACATGCAATGGGTGATTTCAAGTTCGGTGTTGTAGCCGGATTTCATCACATAACGTGAAATCACGTTCACTTCACTGTAAATCATTTAAACACATTTACAAATACTTTGTTTATATCACTTCATAAACACTTGAACACGTTAAATATCAAATCATAAACACGTTTAATTACCGGTAAACTGTAAATCCTTTAAACACATTTATAAACACTTTCTGTTGCACTTTATAACAATTGAACATGATTAAACATGAGCATACATGCCTTAATACCATTCCCCGTGACGTGGTTTTCATGATAAGACAATATAGGCGTAGCAGTGGGTGGGGGGGGCAAAAAGGGTCATGCACCAATTTACGATCGGCACACAAGAAAAGGAACCATGAAAGTGGAAGTTTGATCAATACATGCAAGTGTACCACCCAAGCCCTTATCCCATGTTCTGAAGATAACACCTGAAAATATCCAAATCAACATTCTGGTGATTTTTACATTATTCAATCAAATTCTATTTTGCTATTTCGTCCCCTTCCCTCCTGGTTGAAAGTCCTGGTTTTGTCACAGGGAAAGATACACGCGTTGACAGCTTGATATACACTCACAAAAATGGATGGTTTCAGAACCATATTTTGTCACAAAATCAGAACCATTTTGGGTGCTATATACTTAGCATCTTTTGGACCAACAAGAGGTTCCTGTCAACACCATTTTAGACAGTGGTGTAATGAGCCAAACATTTGGGGGTCGGAATTCAGAACGAATACTAGTATACATCAAATTTCATTTGGGGGTCTAGTGCTCCCCCTCCCCCTCCAATCTGATGCCAGTGGTTCTAATGAGCACTAAAACTGGCGCTACAATTAGGTGTTAAAAATAATATTTGTCAATTTTGGAAATTAATAACAAAAATTGTACAACAGATTATACTGACATTGAGTATAGTTATAGCATAATAGTGAACATTTTTGTTTTAGTTGTTTTGAAGACGATACCAATAATCAGTTTTATGTAATTCATGCTTTTTTAAAACGTTAGGGTTCAGATTTTGCTCAATATCCAACCAACTGTATAAAATTGAAACTGTACAGAAATCGAATGGTGTGTGTGAGAATGTGTGTCTAGTCCCCACACAATAGCATTAGACAATGGCAATGGATAGTTAATAAAGTTTAATGAATATTAATAAAGCATTCTAACCTGGCTGTAGTGAGAGATTGGCATACCAAGGTTTCTACCGTGCGCTGTTCACCGCCATTGTCTATTGCTAATGTGCGGGGACTAAGCACACACTCTCACACACACCATTCGATTTCTGTACAGTTTCAATTTTGTACAGGGGGCTGGATATTGAGCAAAATCGAACCCTAACTTTTTAAACAAGCATGAATTACATAAAACTGATTATTGATATCATATTCAAACCACCTCAAACAAAAATGTTCACTATTCTGCTGTAACTATACTCAATGCCAGTATAATCTGTTATACAGTTTTTGTGTTATTAATTTCCAAAATTGACAAATATTATTTTTAACACCTAGTATATTGTGATAAAGTTTAGAACCTTTTGCGAACTTTTTTTCTTAGAGAGTAGGAGATTACAACATGTATTTGAATTGAACTTTCTAATGACATCATTATGGCCTACGGCTACGTACCTTCCATTTCGAGATCCGTGTCCCAGCCACTGTCGCTGTGATCGGAGTCGTTGTCCTTGTCATGTCTGCTGCCGTATTTGCCGCCACCGCTGGTCAGGATGGAAGCACGATCCTCGACCGACCCCATCCCGGACTCGTCCCCGCCCCCGCCGATGTCGAGGGACAGCGGCGACCGATCCTTGGACAGGTGGGCGCTGGAGAGGACGGGGGCCCCGGCCGAGTCTTGCCGTATCACCACCTGTTCGCCTACCAGGGGCGAGTCGGACGCGTCCACGACGCCATTCAACAGCAGTTCACCGTCCTGTGCGGAATGGGTGACAAAAAGTACCAAATAACAGAACATAAAACTTTTTATCATTTAAATAATAAATAATAATAATGACGTCTTATTTACGCAGGGTCAGGACACTTCAGTCAAAGAGACTGCTCTACCAGCGGGCCCTGCATAAACATAAATGTTACTATATTACCCTTCTCTGTTTTATAATGCCGAGCGCCTGGCTAGAAAGCAGAAGGTGCCATTTTAAAACGTCTTTGGTATGACCCGGCCGAAGCCCGAACCCGCGACCTTCCAGACGCGAGGCGGACGCTCTAACCACTAGACCATCACTTCGGTGATAAAGACTTCGTTCTTTTCCCGGTTTTAAACATCTGCGTAAAAGGTCTACATAGTCCTTCATGAAATTAGTGCCTCTTGAAAGGTCTCAGATGGAGCCTTGAAAAAAAAAATCATTTAGGCTAATGCTTTAAAAGAGTAAAAATATTAAAGTGACCGGTTTTATCATACCCATTATATAGACTGATGTGTTACATTCACCTGATGCTTCATTATTCATGTGTGATATTTGTCTATAACTATCTTGCTGTTGCACAACTTTCTGTTTTGTATTGTATTGTAAGTTTTGTATTTTATGGTGGTTATGTGTCCATTCAAGCACTAATATACACATCAAAGTTTGTCATCGTTTAAATTGGACCGCCACAAAGTCTAACATAAACCTCGCCTGAGCTGCGTAATTGATTATATATGTAAATGTATTACTATAATATATATTAGCAACCAGTGAAATGATGAGACCGCTGATATATCATCTGAAATGAATAATGCAGAAAAAATACACAACATTGCACCATTTACTTCACCCTGGCTGACGTGGATACACATGATGTTACGGCCGGATATTATCTTGTGAGCGTGGTGTGTATGATAATGAAAATGGTTTAAATTAAAATTGATCACTAAATAACATCGCGCTGACATGCGAATTAACATACCTGTACAGTTGACACTGGTCCATGTTTTGTAGAGCACATGCATTGCTGTAGTCTACCCTTCTTACCGTATCTGTTTTCCCCGATTTCTATATCTGCATCCCTTTGTATGATACCATAATTTACTATTGGTGTATGTCTTATCAAAATGAATCAACCCCAACCCTATTGCTGAATTTGCTGAAACCTTGACATATGAATATTATTACCCAGATGGAGAACAGCACAGCACTACACAACAATGTACAAATTAATGCAAATTGCAAACAACCCAAATTAGAAATCGAAGAATATTAACCTGCTTCTATATAGCTAGTGCGTGAAACAGACGCCATTTCATTAGTCTAGACAGTACTACGGTTTACAGTGGTTTGTATTGACTAAACCAATTATGGCGAAGGTATGATAAATGAAGCTGTTGATGCTGTTGATATATAGGAGTAATGATAATGACGAAGATGATAATGATGATGATGATAGTGATGATGGTGATGATGATGATGATGATGATGATAATGATGACAATGATTGTTATGAGGGGGATGAGGATGACGAGAAGGAGGAGGAGGAAGAAAGAGAAGAGGAGGGGAAGAGGAAGAGGGGTAAGAAGATGATGAGGAAGAGAAGGTGGATGATGGTTCGGTGATGCTGCTGCTGACGGTGGCGACAATGATTATAATAATGATAAATAATAATGGTGATGGTGGTGGTGGTGATAATGATGATGATGATAATGATGATAATGATGGTTATGAGGGGGATGAAGATGGAGAGGAAGAGAAGGTGGATGATCAGATGATGGTTCGGTGATGCTGTGGATGATTCGGTGATGCTGCTGATGTCGGTGGTGACAATGATTATAAAAATGATAAATAATAATGGTGGTGGTGGTGGTGGTGGTGATGATGATAATGATGATAGTAATAATGATGATGATAGTAATAATAATGATGATGATGATGATGATAGTAATAATGATGATGATGATGATGATGATGATAATGATGATGATATTGATAGTGATAGTGATAATAATAGTAAATAATAATGAACACAATGAATTTAATGCGTTGTTGATACTCGTGTGAAAGATGCTATTGATAAGATGCTGATGAGAATGACGATGTGACGCGAAAATCAAGCAGCCACCAGACTCTTTCACTTTAACGGAGTTAGGCCTATATTTAATTTTCTTGGACATCAAAATTATTGTGCAGCTACAACTGATAGGTGAAGTCGAAATATTCCTGTAGAACAAGAGATACCAAACACATGCATACACCAAATGTGAAGGGAAACTACACTGCCATTTTAAGTTGTAGTAAACAATCATCTGCAGTCAAAGTTTGATGTATTGACTAATATGCTGGTCATTTTGCATGAATAATTCACGACGTGCGATGGCGGATACATTCATTTTTTCATCCATCTTCAATTTCAATTCAGGATTTACAGAACAAGCCGTGTACATTAACCCCAGAAGTGTTCAATAACGACACTACACGCATGGCTTATGCCAGCCATTATCGTTTCAATTCTGAAATGAAAAAGACCATTTGGAGATTACTTCGGAGTTCGGACACTTGGCATTTTTTTACTAACCACAACAACTATAAGCATAAGCGGAAGTTGTTTTGTAATGTTAAAGATGAGAATTTATCTTTAATGTAGGAATAATTCCTACGAGGGGTAGTGAATACGATGCGTATTCATATGCAAAAGTCAGTCCAATCGTATTTTAACAATATTTACAACTTACACCAAAGGAAAAAAGGTGCCAAGGAATCACTGGCATGCAGGTCTAAATTTTGAGTGATGTGAAGTTGTCTTTTTTGCCGACTCAAATTTCGTCCTATGTTTCATTTTCTGCATGGTATGAAGGATTAACCTTGCCATTTTAGAGTTGTCGAGACTGATCGTATTGGTATCATGCGCTATTTAAGAATGGAATATTACTATTATCAATGTGGTGCGTGTAGTATGCGAGTATTGGCCGTGACTAAACATGTCTCATTTATTCATACTTTAACTTTCACATACAAAATGATGACATATCAATAGTCTATGCTATGAAACCGGAAATGACCTGAAGAACGTCACTCTAGTTCAGCAAACTGATTTGACGTTATTCGTTTTAAAACACATAGGCCTATTGATAAACTGTGTCAGGTCAGGCTTTGCAAAAAGCAAAACAACGCAAACACTGTAGCACGCGACTGCAACGCATGATATTGATTTTTACATACAGTCAAACCTGCTTTAGCGACCACCTGTATAGAAAAACCCCCTTTTTATAAAGACCACAATTTTTGTTTCCCTTGAAAAGTGTTTTTTATTGAAATGTGTGTTAAAAGACCATCTGCTCATAAAGACTACTCTTCTTGTCTCCCTTCAGCGGTCTTTATACACGGGTTTCACTGTATTATCATTTGGTTTCTTCTGATATTTCTTTTATCCACATAATAATTCTTCACTTTGACAAAAAAAAAAAAAAAATACAAGATCTTGCACACATGTAGTTACTGAACAGTTTTCGATGATTAATTTTGCATACATTCTAAAGAAAAAAATAAGAATAAATTTGGACTGAGATAACTGCGTCATTTCCTATGAGCTGAAATAAGAGTGCAGTTGGGTATAAAGTACAATCACAAAGTCAGCGAAAAAAGTGGTCTATAATAAGCACCAATACTCACTCGGGACTTTCAGAGCGGTGGTAAGACAACTCCTGTAGCTTACTCACCTAACGCAGATTTAAGCTTTTTGAGATTATTACAAAAATCACACCGCATTTTACTCCATATTGTGTATAATATTGAGAAGATTGTGAAACAAAATGGATTACCTGAGTTGTATTAAGTTGCCGTGTAATCGAAAAAGGGAGCCGTTTTCACAACACATGCACATTCCTTAATCATTCGAACGAAACAGAAGAAAATGGGCACACACCCCAAGACGTGACCAAGCTAAATTGTGTACTGTTTGTTACAAGTCACGCTCAGTTTAATATGTCCTGATTCGCAATGGGTCGGTATTTTTATAGCACAACACGCTCACTTTGCTGTAACCATAACTCCAAAGGTTTATTGCTTTGGAGTTTACTTTACAACTGTTTAATTACCGCTTCAACCGAGGTCAAGTGGTGTACTAACCGATATAAAGGGTGATAAAATATAAGTGGAGAATTACAAACTGTATGGTCTCGAGTATAATACTCCCCGGATGTTACAGTATCTGCGATGCGGTTTTTTTTTTTGCTATAAAAAGACCTAAGAATTTCCAATTTTACGGTGTACCCAGAGTACTCTATTTTAATTCATGGTGTCGCTCTTCTATGTGTAGCTATTAATAAACAGTAAAATCAGCACATATTTAAAGAAAGACCAACATTATCTATTATTATTATACCCCGAAAATGATAAATGCACATTTTCCACTTCATTTTCACTGAAGTGTAATGTTTCCGGCCTGGAATGTTTAATCAAATATGATTTATATCCCCTGTGATGACAAATGCCTGGCACATAATAGGCCTATAGCACACACTAGCAAAACATTGTCGTAGTCTTCCAACGGAAAATGAGCTCATTACTGTTATAGCAAACAATTAATATTTCAGCTGAGGCGTTTAGCTATCCCGATGCCCCAAACAAGCAAAGAAAATAAAAGGAAACCCGGATTGCATTTTTGTTTCTGATCGGGTGCGCGTTGAGAACTCACACTTGTCTTGAGGTCAAAAGCTATCTCAAGAAGACATTGAGATTTGTGTAGTTCGCAAATGAGAGGTACTTCCGTTTAGCAATGAATATCATTATTGATTATGTCGTGACTATTTGTATAGGCGGGTATGTGACTGACATATTTCGATGCACGTGACACAAGGAAAGGTTCAGATCTCCATGATCCGATACTTATCTGTGAAGTGACAGCACAACTGTCTGAAGTTGTGTGTTCTAGGGTGTTCATTAATTGTCAATTCAAACCCTAATAGTTTGACAATTTTTTTGAATGGGGCTACCACAATGTTAAAGGGGTCTCTAATTTCATCATGACGTCAATTAGTACTCGGAACGTACTCTTGAAACGCGTATAGTTTGTTTGCCATTTATTTTCATTTTTATAATGTTCATTCCCTGCATCAGACTAAATGCTTACAATACATGCGTATTTCACAAAGGTATATTGGGGTTTCACATACATGTACATGTGTAATAGTCTTCCATCGGCTATATGGTGAGAATCTCATCTCAATACTTTCACTCAAAAATCAGTCCAATTTTTACACCCTCACAAGTTACTTGACAAAACCGTCACAACAAACACACCATTCAATTTCAATTCACAGCATTATAACCACTACCAGCTTTTGCATTTTAAGTGATATTTTAGTGAGTATACAGTGTAATTAATGTTTACATTTTTTTTTTGGGGGGGGGGGTCTTATCATTTCTTTTCTTTTTATGTATTGATTAGTGTACAATTATGTTAGAAGGATTCATGATTCTTGTTTTGTTTTGTTTTTACTCATTTTCGTTTCTTTGTACATACGGACTTGCTGAAAAACGTGGCTGAGAAAAGCTTTTAACCGACGATGAAATGAATAAGACAAACAAATAAACATCTCAAAGTTTGATGCTTTGTCATTATGAAAATTCCCCCTTTAACCCTCAATTACTACTATTCTTGTGTTACCATGGCAACAAAAGAATTGATGGATATGAACCCACCGATCGATTTCATCCGGTCTGAAGTTGCGGTAAAATGTGGGTCTATAATTTTGCTTTATTTACTAGCTCCCATGACAAACTCGAAACGCCGTTGGAAGAGGTGTTCTTCGTTAAAGTTAGGTGGTTCGGCACTTGATAATTACTAGGCATCGTAAGATTAATGAGTTGAATGACCAGATTGGTCGTTAGAGAATAGTGTTTTCTTCATTCTGCAACAACAACAATTAAAAAGACTATATGATGGTACTCATGAAATGTGCTCTTTAATCTAATTTCGTCGTCGAAATCGCCCTTGACCAACAGCTGTCTAGATGTGATAACAAATGACGACAAGGTAGCGATCAAAAAATTGTTAGATAACTTTTGACCACATAATTTATCACGATTTATGAAATAATTTTGGACTAAAGCTGATACATAAAATAATATATACATTAATATGTTATAATACATAACATAATCAACCGTATGCAAATTCTTAACGTGCTTTATTTCGCACTGGTACAAAATCAATTTCGCCGAATTGCAACCACTTTTGCACAGCAATAAAAATATTGATATTTCACTGAGACATCAAACAAGCATAAAGTTATATCTATAACTGCAACATTTTTTTTTTAAATGAACTGTATTTTCTGCCACTTCTTATCTAGCCATTAATCCCTGCAGTGTTCACCTGCATGGAACCACGAGGTAAAATACATTAATCGTATAAAGTGGGTGTAATGTTTCTTTCTCAGTAATAATTTCTAGTTAAGACGCATATTTCGACTTTGCATAATACAGCAAAACAACAAAATGGAGCCATTGCAACATAATGAAGAAATTTTCTGCCGTTGTTTTAGATATGTGAGGAAAACACAAATTTACAAAGACCTTTGCCAATAACAACAACCGAACACATATCAAAGGTCATTCCTGCAGCTTGATAAGTAAATAGGGGAAAAATACCCCTTGACGCGAATGCCAATATTATCGATTCTTTTTTTCTTTCCATGACTAACGACGTGGAAATAGTATGGTAATCGTAACAATGGAAGACAAAGGGCAGATGATAATACACTCCCCCAGAATAGGACAATGTCTGGACTATACCTTCCACTGAAGTCGCCTTGGACATGTCATAAAAATAATGACTGCGAGTCCGCTGGAGGTATATCCCTAGTAACGGTCGAGTGATTTTTGTTACCAATGCATATCGCA
>JZLH01S0135769.1:40141-53524 GCA_001188425.1 Eucidaris tribuloides
TTAAAGGCAAGGTTCACCCTGACGAAAATTGGTTTTAATAAAAGCAGAACAATGAAAGAAACATATTAACGAAAGTTTGGCGAAAATCCACCAAAGAATAGCGGAGTTATGAACATTCAAAGTTTTTATTCTGTGACGTCACATACGAGCAGCTCTTCATATGTATGAATTAATTCAATAAATTGCCACTTTTTATTGGTTCATGATAATTGATTTTTTTTTCATAAAAGCATGTATGAAATATAAATGTTTCTAATTATATATTGAATGCACAGGTAACAGCATTTTAAAGTTTCTGAGAAAATGGTCTTTATGTGATTTATATTACACGACAATGGGCAGATGGGGGAGCTGCTCGCATGTGACGTCACAAAAAAGAAACTTTGAAAGTTCATAACTGCGCTATTATTTGGTGGATTTTCATCAATCTGTTTCTCTCATTGTTCTGCTTTCATTAAAACAAAGTTGTCGTCAGGGTGAACCTCGCCTTTAATTCGGGGTCAAACGTGGCTACAATTTAAAGCACATGGGCCGCATATTATGACTCAGAATTTGGTCATATATGACCACAATTCGGGTCATATTTGATCAAATTCCGGGTCATAATTTACGGATGTGATCCCACCAGATCCACCCCTTCTATTCCGAAGCTGGATGACACCCAATTCCTTTCTTTGTTTTAGAGTGTATACGGTGTGACCATATTATAGCTTCCTGAATATCTTCAGCTAGCAAAATGCTTAGAGCCCATTCTTTTCTGGTCGACTTAATTTCGTCAATAATTGATTTTTTTTTATTCCTCAGAAGTTTGACCAACCATGGACTTGTTACGCAAGGATAAGCATCATTCGTTCAATATTATTATCCGTGTACTTGTTTGTGGCAATGGTGTATCAACATGTTTCCCCACAAAGTTGTTTCTCCTTCTTTGATACAATGGTGACCAAAGTCAGTCGGATAATGGAAGTCCGAGTGAATTTGTACTAAATGCGAAGTAACATTCCAGAAATAGATATGCAGTTGCGGAACATATTCATGCTGGAATCATTCTAAAAAATCATCAATAGTTTGGATCAAGTTTGGAGGACAAGTCTAGCCTTTTTCACAATTTCCGTATAAACCGTTTAAAATGAAAACACTTCGATTTTCATGTTTTTCCCATGTACGTGTATATATACCAGACATAACATTTAAGCATTCTGCTTGTTATAAACTGTAAAACTCTGTAGTCTCTGCCAACCATAGATTATCTGAGAGAATATGAAAGTTTAGTGATAAATACCTCCAAATTTGAACATATTTTAATACATTTATGCAATACAAATGTATTATTGTTAAATAGTCTGGCATTATCATATACACGACTGCATTTAGAATATGCGCATCGTGAAACGAAGCAGTATGCCCCTTCTGTTAAATTAAAAACTATGTCTACATGTACGTCCTTGATCACCATGAAACAAACGTCACACACTGCTGCATGCTTTCGACTGTCTATCAATAATTCATCATGATCCTGCACCAGAATCCCGCCATTATTGAGTACCTTGTAGACTTAATTACCAAGAATGACATTCGTGGTTTGCATTTATAATTAGAAGAGCTCCCGTCCAATAACAACAACAAAAATATCTTCTGTGCGAAAGCGTGCTACAAGAACATTCCTGTCAAATTCATTGCAAAACGTCTGATGTTAACCTACAAATTTTATGAGAAATTTAGTGAGGGTTATTCGTGTACTGTGCAAAAACATATTGCCAGAACATTACTGTCAAAAAGGGTACCATTTGTGGCGCAAAACTGAGCCTTGACATACAATAGATTTAAAACAACAATCCCTTCATGGCTTGTTACACTGTTTAACAGAGTTTCTCCGTCTAATAAACTAAGTATGTAATCACTATTTTCACAAGTTGTTCTTACCAAGTTGACAAGTTTTTGTGAAAAGTCAATCGATGATCTACTATGAAAATGATAGAATTATTAGTAGGCCCTATTAAATGTAAAAACAAACACTTTTCACACACATTTCCCTCAACTTGTCAAACGTTGCAAAAAGAAATCATGCAAGGGTGCAAGACATAACATTGATTACAGTATATAATTTCAGTTTGAGTCAATGTTACAGTGAAGAAAGTGTATAGTGCAACATACACTATAACGCATGCATTTTGAGTTGAAGGGGTCTTTGTATAATGATGTCCTAATGAAGTAAATTATTGGAAAATAACAAATTACTTGAAAAGAAATCAATGAATATTTTTTCTTCTCCAAGGCGGAGAGATTATCCAATGCAGGTGCACCCACGGCAGAGGGCTGGGACATAAAATATATCATTTTTCGCCTCTCTATAGGGGTGGGGGTGTTTAATCACCTTAGCAGCGTAATTGTTCGGTTTCATATTTCCCGTGGAACGGTTTTGATGGTTTGAAAAGACTTCTAACAAACAAAATATGTCAATAATTATATTCCTCTGAAGCGGTCTCAGAAAGAAGACCACACCCAGCGAAGAAGAAAGTTATTCCTATCTTCATAAGACAGTGGTAAGGTGGATTCCATATTTTAGACAGGACCTCTTCAAGTTATAATTCCTTATTCTTTCTCAATTATAAAGGTAGTTTACTCTTCAAACATCCAAAAATTTACTTTCATACGACTTTTCAGTATATTGGATGCAATGATGAGGAGAGAAGGCCATCATCTTGAATTAGTAGCCTTATCCTCTATTCTACTGTCTTATAAAGATAGGAAAAACTTTCTTCTTCACTGGGTGTGACCTTCTTTCTATAAGACTGCGTCAGAGGAACATATTGACATTTTTTGTTTAATGGAAGCCCTGTCAAAACCGTTTCACGTGAAATAAGAAACTGAATTGTGATGCCAGTGTGATTTAACACCCCACCCCTATAGGGAGGCGAAAAATGTTAAATTATATGTTCCAGCCCCTCTGTCGTGGGTGCACCTGCATTTGATAATCTCTCCGCTTTAGAGAAGAAAGGAGAAAGAATATTCATTGATTTGTTATTTTCTAATAACAAACTTTAAAAGGACATCATTATAGAAAGACCCCTTCAACTCAAAATGCATGCGTTACATTGTACGTTGCAATACTTTCGAGTAGGGAGGGTATACTAAATTTTGAATGTTGACTTGAGTCAAAAGTTGAATTATCATTTTAATCAAACTTTAAAATTTCCAGTTTTTGCCCAAGAGGACTTTCTGGTTCTGGATATCAAACAAACCCACTACATGTAGGTACACTGGGATGTACATGTAGTTGTTGCAGACTCGTGGTGGCTGAGAACATGACTGTGTTAATTTTGAGCATCTACCTTTTTATGTAGATATCTGAGAGATTAAGTATCATTTAAATATGTTGAACAACGGAGCTTCTCTAACAAATAGGAGTATAATGTAATGGTTTCATTCCTCGGTAGTTCAGGGAAGGAAAGAGCATTTAAAACCATTTTTTTGTATTAGTATTGCTAACAGGTTATGTAATTCCTGCGTATATTTTGGTACTCCATCATTATCATCATAACTTCATATAACATACAATTAGTTATATAGAATCCGAGTGTTTTTCTTAATCAATATTACATGTATTCGAGTAAGGGGCGCATCTCTGCTTGGGTGTGAAGTCGCCTGACTCAGGTAGATCTGATTAAAGTTATTGATTACATAATTATAGTGGTACTTGGAAAATAAACGGTCATAACTTATGGTGCCAAATTGAAGTGAAGGGTATACCAAATCAAAATAAGTCGTCTACCAGGAAAATAAGGAACAAATACGCCCATATACTATATTCTTACACAATATTCACCCCATCTTACTGAGTTAAGCCGTAGCTTAGCAAACACGACAAATCACCTTTATCAAATAGACCACTGAATAGGGCTTTAGTCGTAGACTGGTGGATATATTGTATCCATACTGGGTACACGCACGTTCGTTTAAATCCGGTATCTAACTCACCTCGTGAATTCCGTTCGGAAGCCCGTTCCGGTTTTCCGTCTCCAACTCTTCCATTTTCACGACACCCCTTGAATGTTAAAAGTCCAATCGAAAATCTCCAATTCCTCTGTTTTAAAGTGAATATTCAAGTCTGTTGAGAGCGAGGTCCCATACACAAATTCCTACATGAAGGAAGAAAAAGCCGTATCTCGTGTCTGTAATAATCCCGTTCGAAGAACTGGTGTCAACAACTCACTTCCCATTGAGTTTGGGGCAAAGAGGTCTATTCAATTCGTCAGATGCACTCGGGCGTGTGAGGCTGCCTTTGAAATCAATCGAGTTTTCTAATTCTATGGCTCTATGACAATTGTTGCTGAAGACCGAGTTTGCAGAACCCCCATTCACGCAACGCTAACAGACGTTAGATACTTTTCATTCATTCATCATTCAACTGGCCATTTACAAAAACATGTGCGCGCGTGTGCGTAAATCGGCCGCGTGAAGATGCATTGCAAGCATGCGCTGCACGCACTGCACGCACGTACGTGCGTCCTACGATTCCGCGTCACCCTTGGCAACCACTGACGCCGTGCGATATAGCAGACTACGGCTCACTGTAGAGTTCTAGTGCTACGGCTCCGATCCTCGGCTGTAAAACGTTTGTAACTTTAACAGAGCAGCGTACCTTTTACCTGGACATCCCCGAAGTCCTCCACCAGGAAGGGTTGCTCGGGGCTGACGAAAGTGGTGGCAGGAGGGCGGCCGCACTTGGCCCCTTATTTTTTTTCAAGTAATTACAATAACGGGGATTTGGCTTGTAAAAAATATATATATATATTTGGCGGGCAAAAACGAAAAAAAAAATCGTTTTGGTCGTGGTTGTTGTCGGCACCCTGCCCCCCGCTTGTCGGATGATGTTTGGCTAGTAATTTAGCAGGTAAAAAAATGGCGGGCAAAATTCTACCGACAGATATTTCGCCCATCCTAAGATTTTACCCTGCCGCCGCCCTGTTTTGTCCGTTGACTATATGCATATTTACTAGTCTTAATTTTAAAAAAATATGCAGTTTCTGTATCCCATGAGAGGTTGTTCCAGTGCCACACATCAGGGAAAATGAGTTTGCTAATTGGCTTGTAGAGATGAAGTTTGATACGACGTCGTACTGTTCGTAATTAAAACGTCGGAGTCGACTTATTTTCTTTGAAGCATATTATTGAAGTCCAGATGGTGTTCTCCGTGGATAATTTTCTAGAAGCTGACTGAGATGTACACATATTATTATTGTCGTGTCAGCCTATATTTAAAATGCAGCATACATGAACTTCAAATACATGTAGAATGTCACGATTACTCTTTTTAAAAAGGAGTGATAATTAATCTTTGACGAGTGAATGTTACTGAGAGTAAAGAACGTGAATTCAGAGTGATTTTAGAGTGACTTTAGAGTGACTTCGGATATTACTCAGTTCAACTGAATGATCCTGAAAATGACTATTTTTAGTCTGTAAATTCACCCTGAATTCACCTTTTTTTCCTCTTTATAAAATCACTCGTTAAAGAATTAAGGTTTGCTCCTTTTTAAAGAGAATAATACCACAAATTTTCGATCACCCTTACAATAGACAAGTTAACATGGTTGTATTCATGCGATGTATTCATGCGATGGCGCGTGCATCGGTCCACTGTTGAGGAAGAATGGAGCTGGTACACCCTTGATGAAAATAGGTCACCAATGTGTCCCAATTCAACGTAAACAGCCTTAATTATGCGCTAATTATTTTTCTCTGCATGCACATAATGCCAGTATACATTAATGCCAATTCGTGGGAATGGCAGTCAATTCTAAAACTATAATTGTTATTGTTATTGTGTTTGATTTGCCTCTTGGCAGTGGGTCTTGCAAGTAAAATTTCCATTTCCTCATACTGAGTCCTTTTTATTTTCAGGCACTAGTTATCTAGTTACTCAGCAGTGTACATGTAACGACTTCATACGCGTTTCGTGTTATCAAGGGCGTAGGCTGGGGGTGCACTGGGTGCACGTGCACCCCCCCCCCCCGCAGAGCCATAGGAGTTCCGCCCCTGGCAAGAAAAACGAAATTTGCACCACTTTTTCTGCTTTCAACGCCTGATTTACTCAACTTTAGTTCCACCTCCCTAAGATGTGCACCTCCCCATGTCACTTTAGTTCCACCTCCCCAAGATGTGCACCTCCCCGTGCCCAAACCAGCCTACGCCCTTGGTTATAATAAAGCTTGTTTGTTTTGCACCTTGTCGAACAGCCGGGTTTGTTTTAAGTAATTGATTCTCTAGACATATTGATTGATCGCACTGCATTCCTGCAGCTTAAGAAAATCAATTATCATTGTATTAATGAGGAGAAAAGGTGTGTATCAACATTAACATTGTTTCTTTAATTTCTGTTTTCTGATATTTTATGTAATACATTGATTATTCTCAGCAACTTTATACAAAGAGGACCATGCTTATTATTGACGTGGAAACTGAATCGGGACAATATATCGCAGAAATATAACGTAAATGGTGATGATGGTGGTGGTATAGTGATGACGATTATTATGTTGATGGTGGTGGTAGTGATGATGATGATGATGATGGTAATGATGACGACGACTATGATGATGATTACAACGACGATTGATGACGAGATTACAGTTTGGCAATAACTGTCTATGGTCGATGTAAATGAGCTACTTTCATTTTCTTGACTGACAAAGGAATCGGTGAATCTGTCATTATAAATTCAAATTCAAATTCAAATTCAAATTCATTTTATAATAGATAAAGGTATTTCTTACAAGATGCTATACATATAGGTGTAGCGGGGGGATCAGAGGGGCCATGCCTCACCCCTCTCGTTGATCAGCATTAAAAAAAAGAAAACAATACTAAAATAATCAAACAAGAAAAACTCTGGTCAACAAGTTAACATGGGAAGGGATACTACTTACCTATACCCCGTGGAGATGACACCCGAAGATCTCCGTCTTAAAATTCGAATATTTTTCAGTGAAATCTGATCAAACCTTATGTTGTGCCCCTCACCCATCCTGTTAAAAAAAAAATCACGGATACACCACTGGAAGCTAGAGCACAGACCAATGAAATAATTAGATATTTATTCCTAACAACTATAAGAGGGATTAATGGATATGAGGCGTCAGGTGCAAGGAGGTGGTGGCACCCCTTTCCAGCTCCATTCATAAGAGACGAGAGAAACTGGCCGATATGGGATGACAAATAATGAGAAACATCAGTGCAGATAGACTATTGATGGGTATTAGGGTAACAGAGTTTTTAAGCTTTTAAGCTGCTTTTCAGTTGATAGTTTCATTTTTCTTTATGGTATCCGGAGCAATGAACAATTTACAATCAATTACTTCCGTTACCAAATAAATGCATTATCGACGATCATCGGAACTCGGTTTGGGGCCAGTAAATCAATTTTGAGTTTTCTGCGGAAAATTCAAAGTAGAAGACTCATTCTATATCTGGAAAAAGTTCCATGGTATACTTAATCAAGAATTGGGGACGAAATTGCAAGAGTTAGTCTAACTCTTGCAATTTCGTCCCCAATTCTTGATTTTGAACAAAAAATAAAGACACTCCTTTTAAGAAGATGCCCAGACCATGTCATGTATTTTCTAGGAATGAATATCTGCAATGGCTTGACACGAACGGTGGGAATACAGTGTAAAAAGTTGTATTTAGACTCGATTTTCTCGAAATCGTGTTTTCGCACAGCGTGGACTGATGACCGGCGACAATCTGTTACTACTTAAATAACATTTGATTATTAAGCTCCCTATGTATACAGCGGTCATTACTTTCTTTCAACAACAGACAAACCAACCATGATGCAACAAAGAAACAATGTTTAAATTTGAAAGGTCTGATTAAAGAAACATTTCGGTTTAATGCCTTTTAATCTGCAAATCATGAATTAAATATAATATATCAAACAGTAAACACCAGATACTGTTGTAACATTTAACAAATCCAACAATTACAAGGAAAATATTGATGAGTCTATATGCAAACCCGAAATCGAGACGAGACAATCTAGATATGTCACAGCATGAAGATTCTGGTACACAGCAAGTTAACCACCATTTCTTGCAAAAATGCTCCTAAAGTACAACTTTACATAAAAATATTACACCTACAACAATAATCAACATTCTATGAGAAATACAAGAACAAAAAACAAACAAAATAGACATAGTTTCTTTCACTCATAGAGAACTGACAATACCAGGTTCCAAGGTGGCGCACTTCACTGCAGAATGCACAGATCTGTGGCAGAATGCATAGTACTAGAAATAAATTATTTCTTCGTCCATGATAGGGCTTAAAGGGCCTACAATGTCAACCTTGTTTTGTGACATACACAACGTTTTTTATGGTTTCTTGTCAATAATGAAGGTGCTGATTCTAAATCGAATGTCCGATATTTTGCTCCGACTATCATTTCATGCACTAACACTGACCTCAACCCTAACCCTAACCCCAAACCCTAACACTAACCCTAGCCCTATTCTGAACTGGCAACCCAATGGCAACCCTAACCCTTACTCTTTGCCTTTTGAGATATTGTCACCGGAGCAACTGTCGCCGGAGCAAATGTCAGATCACCATTCTGCAGTGAAGTGTGCCACCTTGGAACCTGGTATTGTCATTATATGAAATGGATTTGTGATGCGATCACAACTTCTAAGTGATTTCTTGTCAAAGTAAAATAAGACCTTATTCCCAATCTTCTATAGGTGACAGACATTTAATGTGAGTATCTTTCTGAAATCAAAATCTTCATATCTACTGAAGACATCCATCCTTTCATAAGAAGAACGGTTGTCAGAATATGCGGTGAACACTAAATACTGGCATGAAACTTCTTCCGTTTTCATCGTAATCATCATAAGATGTGTTGGGGGAGAGGGTGAGAAAGTTAGTTTCATTTGCAAATAACGTTTAAATCTTAAGTATCCTATATGATAGGATAAACGTGTCAAGTTCTCAAAGAAAATAATGCGAGCCTATCAATTTTTCCTTTATTAAAAGAAAAAATCCAATCTATATCAGGATCTCAGTAGATATAAAATTATCAATTTCATATTATTGACAAGAAACTATCAAAGTATCGCAAGATCGAGAAAAAAAATACTGTCCAGCCAGTTTAAAGATTTTCTCTCTTCCTTGAAAAAAGGCTGAAAGATATTATATCAGGGACCAAGCAATATGTATATGTGTCTGTTAGGTAAAAATATATGATATAAGTATAATAAATGCTATAATAAATTCTTCCACAGAGGATTTCATTTCACATAGAAAAGTATATTGAATTGAATGTGGTCATCATCATCATGCGAAAGATTGATTTTGACGGTGAGCTCAGAATTAAAACAAAAATATAAATACATAAATACGTAAGTATGTACTTAAATACATGTATTTCTATAAACTTATACTCTATTATGAGCAACTTTGATTATATTAAGTTCATACCACAATATTTCTGCTTAATACTTTGGTAAAATGAAGCAAATGACATATCACTCAAATTTGAGTTATTGATTTTTTTTAAACATCTTGGCACTCTGTTTCACGCAACATTTGGAGAAGAAATAATCATTCTGTTGAAAGATATTCATGTTAGAATGCCGTGAATGTACATTGATGCCAATGTAAATGACATACACAAATTATTCGTTCATGAGAAATGACACTTTTCTCACTTGATTCCTTTTGCCAAAATAGGGCAGATTTGACGGCCAAGGTGCTGTTGCGTTACAATAATCCCAGCAAATGAAAAATAAATTGCATCTAAATCCAAAAACACATCGTCCAAGAGGAAAAATGAGGTATATGCCATTTACGTTGTCGTTATTATGTCATGACATCACGTCCCATCAATGCTGGGAAATCTCGATACTGGATGACATTTGGTTAACGTATACCCATTTACAACAAGTTCGCTGTTGCTCACGTTCGGCGTGTAGTGGTCGACCGACTGAGGGTTGTGTGTCCCTCTCGCCTCGCCGTTATCTTTACGACTGTCAAATTTTTCTTCTTTCATTTTGATGACTGCACTGGCCATTTTCCGCGCATCTTCGCTACTCAGACCCAATACGGAAGCTCGTCTCTTCAGGAATTCCATCCTCTCCTTAATCCTCTTCTTCTCCGCCTGTCTCTCCCGTTCAGACCGGCTCCTACTCGTCGCTAACCATTCATCGATGCTCCTACTTCTAGCTCTCAGATGACGAATATCTTGCCGCGCCTTTCGCTGCTCCGTGGCGACATTTTCCAGCTCTTTACTCTCCGTACGAGACAGGAGGACTAGATCTTGAGTCAGTCGTTTCCGCGCTGCCTCGTTTGTACGCATGGTTTGTAGTTCGCTGATGCTACTGGCTTGTAGCATACTCGCTGGCATGATTTCAGAGCGAGTGATGGCGTTCAGCCGACGACTCCGATGGTGTATTTTATCCATTCTTAACAGTATTTTGTTTTCTTTTGTTGGTTTTCGATGAAATAATACTTATTTCTCCTGGAGTAGCGTGTCCATTTGCAGTCTGTTTACATCACGAAGAAGCTTAACAGGAACCAATGTCATTGCAATGTACTGACTGTAAAAAAAAACAACAGTTGAATTTGTATCACTTTCCAGACTCAGTCTTGATGGACTATTTGAAAAGAGATGTGGATTGGATCATCCAAGGAAGTGACTATTTTCCCCAACTCATGGCAACATGTTTTTCAATCGTAGTGTGTACGGTCAGCAAAAGCTCGTTTATCGTTGAAATTCGACTACGATAATATTAAAAGCGGTCCCGATGAAGTCTGAGTAACCTTAATAAGTCAAGTCATGAATAATGAACCAGCTTCTGCAACAAATGCATGTGCATGTATACACCAATATTTTTTTCCCCAACTCTGGCAACATGTTCTTCAATCGTAGTGTATATGCGTTCAACAAGAGCTCGTTTAACGTTGAAATCTACGATACTATTAAAATCAGTCCGAGGAAGTCTCGTACCCTTAGGCCTAATAAGTTGAGCAATGAATAATTTATCAGCTTCCGCAACACATGCTGCAGCCATACACAAAACATCATCAATCCATCCGCTTGGAATTCAATTAGAGTGTGAATATTTTATTGCGATGATTGATGAATAGCTAAAGTGATTGCGTGCTGTTTCTTGGCGCCAATAAGCTCCGATTAAGTACTCTCAAAAATAACATCTGAAGACACTTTTCCAAATTTCAACATCAGTTACTGTTCTCGCACGAAATATTCATGAATAAAATACCGCCGAGTATATTTTCCTTTTCAGTAATGATGCATGACAGCGTCGGCTTTGAGTGGGATGGGTTGTTTGAAGTAGATTTTTTTCGACAGTGTTAAGAATTCATTTCGTCGGCGAAGAAACCTCAAGTTACTGTTCGACAGAACTTCATCTCTAAGAAGTTTAAAGTCCACCATTACTCCTTCTTCATGGGATACGTCATTCTTGAGATGTTTGCAAACACCATTAATAATAATGTCGATGAGGCTTAAGAACATACGAGTGACACGCCATCGGTTCCTCTGCTGAATCTCATGTTATTAATAAATTCCTATGACCAGGCCTAGTGTTATGTCGGGATCATGTAGATCCAGTGAGAAGAAATATCAATGTCGCGACGTCACAATGTTATTGGTGTCACTACCAGAAGACGGCCACACTCTATTTCTCACTTTGCCTGAATAATTTAATGCGGCCGTATAGTTCTGCTACGTTTTAAGTTTGCGCTTAAACATGCTTTTAATCCTGATGGTCAAAAATATCGCCGAATTACATCACAAACAAACTTTGCTCACTTATTTATGTGTATGATGAAAATTACCAAAAACTTAGCGAGCTATGATTTCGTGTTTCTCTCGAATGTGGTAGTAGCGTACAGTCTACAGACGATTTTGTTCCCTCCAAATGTGCTTGCAAAATGTCGTCGGACATGATGTTACAGCTCTAGGCCGAGAATTCGGGTACACGTAACAATGCGGTGTCCGTTCCGCATGGAACAAGAAAGTTTGGAATAATTACCAGTCGATATCGAATCTTAAGATCTTACACTCTTCAGTATGTCGTATACTTATAAATAACTTGTGGGATTGTAGCATTCGCAGTTAATTACAAGCAGTCCTTTCCAATGAGCAAACCTTTACCCGAGAGATTAATGTACTATTTCGACGCATCGTGTGATCGCTAAAAACATTCTGTCAGAATGTCAGATGTGTGAATGTGTATTGTATTATACGGAAATGCTGGTCATCTGTTTCCCTTTCTGATTATGAAGTTACACGACATCTGTTTAAATACATTATTTACAATGTAAGCAAGTAAGGTGGCGGGGAGTCAATAAGATTTGAAGTCGTCTTTATTGGCTCACATAGTTACCACGTTGTCATAACCCATCGTTTTAAAGGATTGATCGCAAATATTGATACAAGTCCTTTGTCCGCCTTTCCTATTTAACCAAGAAAGTGTGTCAGAAAGTCCCGACACCAATTTCTCATGGGCAGGTGGTACGGTCTCGGTGCAGAACTTCAGTGTTACAAAGCAAACACGATCGTGATTGTACTAGCAGCAAAAGAAGATGAATAATTGACAAATGACATTTTGTTCATTATCGGTCAAATTCTTTTTAAAGACCGTTGCAACGCGTTGGCGTATCGCTGGGGGCAAACGGGTCATGCCTCTTTTGCTTGTGAAGCATATTAAACAAATAAAAAAAAATGAAATATGGACGTTTATGTACATGTTAATAGTTTATTATGTAACCAACCCCAATGGAGATTTAGCGGTAAAATGTGTATGCTAGCACAATCCTTGTGGTGAAAACCAATTATGTAAAATGATAAAAAGTGTTATCAAAATGTCAGTTGATGGAATTTACCCTCAGAACTACTATTAACATCTTATTTCTGAACAGAATATAACTGAATGTGTGTCATATTTAACTTAAAGGACTTTGAGTTAGACTAACGATGTTATTTTAGTGACTTACTCCTTTATGAAACCATGAATGTAAAAGAGATATAATTGTAACACCTCAAATAAGCTTTGGCAATGTTTAACAGGGCCAATAATACAAATTACGAGTTGAAACTCAGTGAAGTAAGGATTAATTCGTCACTTTTATAAGGGGATAAAATGTAATATTTGAATGTGAAAATGCAAATGTTTTCTCACCCTAAGAGATCCCAAAAGATATTCACGGTGTATGACTGTATATGTATTGGTCATTCCATACCTCCATCCTCATGCACCATCATCTCTTCTGCAATGTAATAATCTAGAATCTCATTTCAAATGGCAGTTTTATGAAAATAACAAAAACAAGCGCCGGAAGCAATTTTGGATGGGC
>JZLH01S0135769.1:71583-81793 GCA_001188425.1 Eucidaris tribuloides
AGGCGCCAAAACGGGCCGCCCCCCTGCAGCATTGTCGATTGGAAACATTAATTCGGCCACATATACACAGTATCTACACACTAAGTGCGTCAAACTTAACTATTTCTGGATACTTAGAGAGGCAATACCAACCAAAGAAGCGAACTTGGCTTCATTTGACCTTTGACCTTACATATGCTGACCTTTTGAACCCAAATAACTATTCAGTCCCTCTTATCGCATATCTACCACCAAGTTTGATTACAAATTCGGCTTTTTGGTTAGAAATATTTACCTAGTATTGGCCGCCCTTATGGGCCCTGCCCCCTGCGGCCCCGTGCGGGGGGCGGCGTACGTCGGCGCGGACCTCCGGTTGATGTACCATTCCACCGAAACCCTCTTTCCCCTACCCCCCGAGGATCATTCCCATCTAAGTTTGCTCTCAATCCTAATCCATTGATGTGAATGTGAGTTATTCTTATACGGCCATACCCCCAAACTTTTGCCCCCCTTGGGGGCCAAACGGGGCCACCCTGGGCATTGTCATGAGGAACATTAATTCAGCACATATACACTGTACAGGTATCTACACACAAAGTGGCTTAACTAAACTATTTCTGGATCTAGAGAAGAAGATGTTTGAAAACTACCTACTTTTGGCCCTTTAGGGCCCTGCCCCTGGGCCCCTAGGGGGGCCAGGTGTACCATTTGAGGACCCTTGAATCCCCACCCCCTAAGGATCGTTCCTGCCAAGTTTGGGCCAAATCCAATCATGCATTTTGAAAAAGAAGCTGAAAATGTATAAAAGTTTACGCACGACGAACGACGAACGACGCACGACGGACGACGGACAAAAAGCGATCGCAATAGCTCACTTGAGCCTTTGGCTCAGGTGAGCTAAAAATGATCATGTGTGGGGGACATGGACAGCAAATTAACTGAAACAATTTCAATGAAGCAACTATTGACGGATCAAAACTCCTTTGATATTTATTGACGGCTCATCAATTAAAGTGACTGTGTGTGGGCGGAACTATTATTGGCCTCACAACATCTAGAAATTCATCATATGATGCAGCGTCCATTCTCATGAAATTCCTGTTATCATCCCTTAACTCCCTGAGCAATCAGGCATGTCCGAGTTGATTTTGATGGTGAAACCATTTTTTCGACTTCTTCATCCTCTTTTTTTTTGGTTAGGAGTATCCTCCAGGGTAAGAACTGCTGCCAGTCCAATAGATCCTTTTATTTCAAAGATTTTGATCAGAATGAAAATTGACACTATAGTTGAAAAAAAAGCATTGAACGTGTGTGAGAAACGTCAATTAATTGAATCAATTAATTGACATTAATTAATTGAATTAATTAATTGACATCACTTAATTGAATCATAATTGAATCAATTAATTGACGAAAAAATTGATCGTGTATTGACATCACTTAATTGAATCATAATTGAATCAATTAATTGACGAAAAAATTGATCGTGTAAGGGAGCCTTAAGAGTTTATCTCACCTTTGAGAAAGGCCTCAATTTCATCTTGGACCGTGGTGGCCAGTCTATACTGGGCCAGGAGTTCCAGATACTGCATCTTGTTGTCCTCGGTAACGGCCAGACTGGACCCTCCCGGTAACAGTTCCACCACCTAGCAACCAGAAGGGAACACGGATGAGATCAGCCAATCTTAATCTGACGATGACAGTCTACTGACTAACGGGGGACAGGGTGGTTTGTTTAATAAAAGGGGTCCAGAGAGAATACAATCATGGAGGTAGCTACCTCCAAAATGAAACAAGATCAAATGTTTGATCTGTTTATTTCAATGACTTCAAAAAAGAATGACCCAACTGGACTAAACCCAGTAACCTACTGAAGTCAAGGCAGCAGCACTATCACCAGGCTAAGCTGTGTGACAGCAATGCCACGGTTAACTTGAATGAAACTACTCCTCAGCTCATTGAATATTCATCAGCTCCCAGTTGGGGATGCACATTTAATGAAAGGCTTGTGGAGAAAATAATGGCATTTGCCATTGGCACTCTGATGAGAAACAAAGGAGAAAGCATTTTTTTTTCTGTTTTAAATTTGAATAAATTTGTATAATTAAGTCAATCAATATAATAGTTCTGATTAACTGACAGATCATTGTCGAGTTCATTATAATGAACCTATAGTCTTTGATGGTAGTATTTGTGGCTTTTCTCAGAATTTGACATTTGATACGAATGGTTAAAGATTGTGTCCATGATCTGCACACCCTGAAATGAACTTGACAAAAAAAGCTGACATCACTTATAATGTAGAGATTTACATATATATCTCCATCTTTGACAAAAGCCTTGGGGCTAAAATTCAGGTTTCATGAAAAATCAGACCTAATTTGTGTATCAATTTGTGAAAACTGAACACCTGTTGCTCAAAGCTTGCAAGGTCAAAAACTCACACCAGTGCAGCTTGACGAATGTCAAGCAATCTTTGCTATAGTTGGATTCTACCAAATTCAAAACTAGTAGATGAAAGCTACACCCAGCGTCTGAAACCTACACTACAATTACAAAATACAACTTGAGCGATGGCCAAATTTCAACAGATTTATCATTTATATTTACAAAACTTGCCAATGCCTGAATCCCAAATTCTGAACATTGTGTTTTTATGTACCTGTAGTTGTATCAAATCTAAATTAAACATTTTCGTGTACAAATAAAAGACACAGCCTTCAAACGAAAGGCAAAGGTGTACTGAAAGGGAAGTATATATGCCGTCAAATGGGAGCTAACCTGTTCTAAACGTCCTTGCGCATCATAGATTTCTTCGCTAAATCGGAGATCCATGGATTCCACCTCATTGTCTCGGATGTACCTCACTTTGGTGGTGTAGAATTCTGCATCGTCCGTCTCAAAGTACTGACAAACAGTGAAATGAGAGAAACACACAGTTGAAAACAATAAAATAAATGCAATCACAAGCTATTGATGAGTAGGTTCTAGGACTATTCCACAGGTAATGACTCCCACCTGACAACACCCCCACAGGACAACACCCAGGAAAGACAACTCCCACCTGACAGCACCCCCAGAGGACAACTCCCTAGGAAAGACAACTCCCCTAGAGGACAACTCCCTCCTGACAGCACCCCCAGAGGACAACTCCCCAGAAAAGACAACTCCCACCTGACAGCACCCCCAGAGAACAACTCCCCAGGAAAGATAACTCACCTGACAGCACCCCCAGAGGACAACTCCCCAGGAAAGACAACTCCCCAAGAGGACAACTCCCTCCTGACAGCACCCCCAGAGGACAACTCCCCAGAAAAGACAAATCCCACCTGACAGCACCCCCAGAGGACAACTCCCCAGGAAAGACAGCTCCCACCTGACAGCATCCCCTGGATAACTTCCCCGAGGACAATTCTATTGGATGACAACTCAATAAAATCTCAGTTGTTGGGGAGGAGAGGGGGAGGTGGTCCTCTTAGGGAGCTGTCGTCTGGGGCAGTTGTCCTGCAGAGGAGTTGTCCTGATATGTGATGAGCAATGTCATTAACTCTTAACTTGCCAGAGGAGTTTAAACTTCTATGGGACTTTTAAGTGTAATTATGTGGTGCAGATCTGTGACTTTGGCACTTTAAGTGTAATTCACTCACTCCACATAAAGGTATCTGCCACTTTAAGGTTAAAAGTAGGGGACTCCAAAACTAGTATCATCAGGGGTTTTTTGTGTGAAAAGTGATATGCATCGGAACAGATTTTTAGAGCTGAAAATATTAGTAATTAGTGAAATCTTATAAAACACACACACCACACAAGACCATTCAAGGTGCTGGCCCAGAACAGTTCTCTTGGGTATATTACGATTTTAAAGAAGATATAATGGCTTGAAAACATAAAATAGTTGGGAAGTACTTGTACCACCCATCACAATTCCCAGGTCCACCGGGTAAGGCCCCGCAGCCTCTTGCCTGCTGCATTCACTGACAACTCAGAGGACATGATCAGTTAGTACATAACTCACAGGAACCATTTGAGACCACCAGACCCAACACTGGTAGCCAATGAGAATTATGAGGTGATTACAAGGTTACAAGATTTTGGTCAATTTAAAATAAGGGGGGGGGGAGGGGGAAGGGGTTGTGTTGTGGTGTACAATTACGAAAAAAAACCTTCAAATATTAGTCTAATTGCTTGGACTATCGACTTATGGTCACCATTTGGATCTGTAAGTCTCATCCCTGTTTCATTCATACAATGGCAGCATGGAATAAATGTCTGTTTTGAGCCAATCTAGTTGCTTTCTCCATAGAACCAAATGTCTCTTGCACTGTTCTGTCCCACCTGCACCTTGGCCTCCCTCTACTACGCTTTCCAGGTATGTGAGCATCAAGGACTCTCTTTTCCATCCCATCATGTCTCATAATATTCCCCAAATATCCCAGCTTCTGTTTCTTTACATATTGCAGTAGCCAGTCACTAGGTACATTAACCACTGGAGACTAAGTACGAATTAACTCGTGTTGGGGTCTATGGAAAATGTGTGTTATAGTGAACTCAAATTGTCTCCAACGGGTTAAGTGCATTCCTGATGTTTTCATTTGTTCGCCACTCCAACCAGGGGACTCTTAAAATCCTGCGATAACATTTGTTTTCAAATTTCTTTGCTCGTCTGCCTTCCGAAGTATCTAAACTTCACAGGCGTAGGTTACAATCGGGAAAATGCAGGCTCTCTGAATTTTCCTTGTCTTGTCCTTGCCACAGTTTCTTCATACCATTCAATGCCTTCAATCCCACAGCTAGTCGGCCATTGATTTCCCTGCTGTTGTCACCATCCTGCTGAATTCTGATCCCAAGATATTTGAAATGATCAACCTCCTCCAGTATTGAGCCATCAATACCAAATATTTCATTATTTTGACCCTCCTCTTTAGTCACTGCCATAACCTTTGTCTTTGATGGATTCATTCATACAATTAGACCAAATATACAAAGTGTTTGGCTGACTCACCTTGTGCGTAATCCTCAGACCAATCAGCTGGGCTAAAAAGGAGCGGGTGAACCTGGCCTTGGCTACGAGCTGCGTGCTATGACCCACTGACGACTCGTACAAACACTTGCCTATCAGTTTGCCGGCAAACTCGTAGAATTTCAGCTTGCTGAGGTAGGAAGGCCTGCTGGGATTGGGGTGAACCTATGGAGAAAAAAAATAACTAGTATATCAATGATGTGATGCTAATCTAGCATCTGGCATAGACATTAGTGCAATTTTTGCCATAAAGCAGAAGCATTTTTGTGATTTCCAAATGAAATTTACGTAAATTAGCATAAATAATGTTTGACAAAATCTCAAAATTCTGTGTAGAACTTCTGTGAACCTCATGGATCTCTATTAGATGAAACAAATAAAAAATTGAAATTGGTTAACAAATGCATGAGTAGAAGCAATTTTGGTGGCTTTTGAATAAATTTTGCATAAATTAGCATAAATAATATCAGACAATATTTCAAAATTCTGTGTAGAAGTTTGGTGTACCTCATGTAGTTTTATCAGATCAAAAAAAAAAATTAAATCAATCCACAAATGAAGAAAAAGCATTCTTTGGAATTTGTGAATACATTTTGCAAAAAAATAGCAAAAATAATTTTCTTGTATAAATAATTTTCTCTTATGTAGTAGCTCTTACTCAGATGAACATGAAAAGTTAATAGCACAAAATAGCCATTTAATTGAGATTACTCATTTTGTATTTGATATGACAACTTACCCTTAATACAGTGTTTGGTCTATTTGTAATATTTCAGTAAATTCAAGTCAATTTATCGCTGAAAAAAAGAAAAGAAATGGTTTGGTTTGAATTATTTTATCTCTCCGTATTATTTACCTACATTGAATGTGATTGTAGGTGTATCTCAGATGAAAAAAAATGTCTGATTGACCCAAACTATACTTTGCTTACATCCTTTTAGTCCCACATGTAAAATTCTGTGTAGTTTTTTTTTATGGTGCTGTCAATGCCCGAGACGTAGAAGGTTAAGATAAGACTGTGTACACACCAAAGCTTGGTTGTTGTCTTCCTGAAATCTCCTGAAGAGTTTGTTGTCGGGGTCAAAGAGGGCGACACACAGCAGGTTGACCCATTCCCGCAACAATCCACCCCAATCTTGACCTTACAAGAATCAAGAAAGAAAAAAAAAATAGACAATTTATCTTAATTAAAGGCTAATGACATGAATACAAACTCTTAACAAGAAAGTTACGCAAAGCATAATATATATCTCGCCTGCATCTCGCGATTTCAGACAGATTGCATTTCAAAATTATGCCATTTCAGGCTTTCAGGAGGTTTTTTGTTATTATTCATTAAGTTTGAAAAAAATGCATAAATTACCATAATTAATGAATTGCAAAATTCTGTGCGGAAATTAGAAAGCCCGTTCCAAGACCTATCAGATAAAACAAACAGAATCCAAATCTGCTGAGAAATAAAGGAATAGTGGTATGTTTAGTGATTTACAATAAATTAGCATAATGAATGAACTATTTCTTCTACTTCTACTACTACTACTACTACCACTACTACTACTTCTACTTCTAACTTCAAGAAGAACACAGCTTTTATTGTATTTCTACTTCTATCACTACTGTAATACAAATGTATTTTTTAATTTGCTCTTGCTATAATAAAGAATTACATCTTCAGAATTACTCACCATCCTCATTGATGAACTTGATTTCAAACTTCTTGCACCATTCAGAAGTGGAGAGATTCTTTGTAGCTTTCATGGACTACATATATCCCATGGAAAAAAAAATACACAAATCAACATGTCAGGAATCATAAAATTATGCATTCAGATATGCTACAGGATGGGACAAAATATCCTGAACTTTATGGCAGGTGGGTTCCAAGGGACCACTTTAGGGTGATTTTAATTTTAAAACAGAAGTGTTTTTTTTTTTTTATACTGGATGAGTAACTGCTTAGCTGTACTGTTTCATATTTGTTTATTTATTTTATTTTTTTATACACTGACATTCTTTTTTTGGTTTTGTTTCATTTTTTTTTAATCCACTTCTAAAGTTAATTTCAACTAGGTTTTTTCCATTATTTTACCCATTTCTCACTATTTATAGAAATCAGTGTTGCACGACTCCAGGATTTTGGGGAGTCAACTAGTCGCTGATCAAAAGTCGCAACTCCGAGTATTTGCCGACTCTCAGCGTTTAGTTCTGTCGGCATGATCAATAGGTAAAAGGAAGCACACTCGAGCCTGTACAATAACTGTTCAGTGTCCTCCTTCAATGATTTCAGTAAATTCAACTTTCAACTGTGATTACGATCATTCAAAAATTGACTTTTTGCCATAGTCCCACACATTGCCATCAATGTTTTGACCTGTTTATACGGTATACATATGTGATAACTTGGAGTTGATTCTTGCGTTTCTAAAGTCGGAGTCGCGACTCCTAGACGATGGGCTTTGCATGTTAAAGCAAACCCAAACTGCCTTCAATGCGTTAATACTATCCAGACAAATCGCCCTGGTCATTAACCCTTTAGCAACTGAACCGCCCGGAACCGCCCGTCCCTAAAATGCGCTTTAGTATCCATTGTACTGCCGTAGTTCACTGAAACGCCCGAAACTGCCCTTCTCATTACTCCTTAAACCGCCCGAAACCACCTGTCCGTAAAATGCGCTGTAGTATCCATTGTACGCCTGTCTTTTTACACCGTTGAGGGCAATATTGCTGAACCTTCCAGGGAACCATACGCCATTTTCCACAGGGTCTTCAGTGGCTAAAGGGTTAAAAACAAAGGTATTTTTCCCCCTTTTTCCCCCTATCTGTTAGCTATGGGAACCACAAGTACCAAGT
The DNA here is from genome assembly GCA_001188425.1 of Eucidaris tribuloides. NCBI lineage: Eukaryota > Metazoa > Echinodermata > Echinoidea > Cidaroida > Cidaridae > Eucidaris > Eucidaris tribuloides. The sequence goes on from JZLH01S0135769.1 coordinate 79,433, forward strand.
GTTAACTCTACGGGAAGTACAGAATCTCAAAGCTTATGGGATAAAGGGGAATTCCAGGCCGACAGCAGGTTGCTTTGAAAAGAAGCAGAAAATTCAGGGAAATTCATCAGGGAAAGTTTGAGAAAAATCGGACAAATGTTAATAAAGTTATTCATGTTTACAAATTCCTACAGTTATTACAAATTAGCAACATTGTGTTGTTCTATACGAGCAGCCCTTCATTTGTTTTACACAGAAAATTCTATAAAGAAACAATTTCTTCATGTCTGTACTCCGTGTATGTATTCATACTTATTCTGTTTTAGAAATTTTCCTATGAGAAGTAGGTGTATATTGTTGGTTGTCCGGCAGAAGGGCCCTAGCATGTGTTCCTGGCAGAAAGGCCTTCACAATAAATTTTCTCTAATATGAGATATATTTCCTAATATGATATTTGCACTTAACAGACTGACAGAAGGATCTAAAAATATCACACTACTTTGATTTCATGTGAAAAGAGCCAATGGTTTTCAAGTTAGAGACAATTGTGTTAAGGCCCTTCTGCTAGATAATCGATATACACAATTATTATCTAAATGGGGGGTTTCAAGCGCAGCAATATCATCGCATACCCCGTGTGCAAAGGAATGCGCGTATACGCGCTGTGGCTGGACGAGGGGGTGTATTGGAAAATATTGTACGCTGAGGGAAAATATTGGATACATTCGGGTAATTTCTTGTTTACCTATATGAGTTGATCCAGTATTTCACACGCAATGCATTATAAAATTGAGCATTTTTTAATACCTTTTTCACTCTACATCACTAGTTCTGTGTATAATGTGCTTGCATTGCTTAATTTACTAATTTAAGGGAAATATGTGAATTCTGCTGGATAAGAAGAATTGCACATCTCATACAAAATCAGTGGCTGCCATTGACAGACTTGATGATTTATAGGCAATTGCGTTAAAATTAAATTTTGGTAAGTTTCTAGTTGATTTAGATAATAATAATAATAATATTGAATGGCTTATTTTTGATGGACACAGAAAATATTGTACTCCCTATGAAAATATTGGACGAGTTGCAATTTGTCACAAGTCGTACAATATTTTCTTGTGTCCACCTCAAAGCCATCCAATATTATACAAATATATGTAAGAAAATGACACTAAAGTGATATTTCTTCTGCAAAATGGATGTTTGCTCACAGTAAATGTTACAATGTTGCCAATCTTGTAATGATGTCCGATATTTTCAAAAATTCACATCGTATTGGGTTAATTCTCTGATTTTTCTCAAATTTTCACTGATGTGTATTGCCAATTTTTGTTGCTTGTATTGAAAGCAACATGGTATGAGCCTGCAATTCTACAGAATCTCAAAGCTAATGGATTAAAGGTGTACAGAGATCTACTTACACTCTCCAGAAGGCTGTATCTATCAATATTCAGTGTTATATAGGAGGTTTTCCTTGGATGTAATTTCTGTACTTCCTGGTAGAAGCAACGCTGCTTGTCTTGGAACGTTTCAGAGCCCCCTGAGGAAAAAATAACAAAACAAAGCAAATATATCATTAGTTTAACATGGTATATAGGCAATACATTTATATAGTGCTTAATAAGTAAACCAAATGATCTAAGCTCTTTATAACTGTTACACTATAAACAAAATCTTACACTGTATAAGCATACTTCACATATTACGACAGAATTACATGTTCACTATAAAAATAAAAATCACTTTGAAAATAGGTAGGACATGAAGAAAGATTTGAATGAATTGAGTTATTTTAGTTACATATCTTACTGAACAAACAGTGAGGTGAACATGATGTGTCTAACTACAATTAGTGGCACATACATCAATGGCAATTTTTTTAGTATTTTTGGAATTTTCAGTGGTACATTTTAATCAACAAATGCATCCACTACAAACATGTCTACCATTGAAAACATGTATTATGTAGTTGATCCAATGCAACAAGGAACATGGGTTACAATGAGCTGTGACAGGTACGCTGAAGCTAAACCATTTATCATCTTGAATGTAAGGAGCAGTATTTCAAAGTTCACCCTTTGTTTCACTGGTGTTTCCCTTAATCAGGGATACCATATACTGCCTTCAATACTTTGAACTCACCAATGTTCATCAAGAGGAATCTGGTGAAGGTGGCAGCCATGATGTCTCTGTGTTTGGAGGAGATTAAGATGGGAGGCTGGCCCCCATCATCAATACTGAAGACTGGCACGGACTGGTCAGCTGCCTCCGAAACATCAAAATTGAACTGCAACAAACAGAAACATAACATATTAAACAGCACTGACAGGATTGGAAGTAGTCAACTAGAAAACAACAATGACGTAGCGCTCATCCGGC
>JZLH01S0135780.1:5775-16051 GCA_001188425.1 Eucidaris tribuloides
GACACGTCGATGCCGGCAGCGATCAGGAGGATGACGACCGAGAGGTGACCACGATAAGCGGCGAGGTGCAGCGCGGTATCGCCGTACTGGGTTTGTAGATTTAAGGGTGATTTATTTTCCACAAGAAGTCTGCAAAGATAAGAATATATAAAATTAAAAGTTATCCGGGGAATGTTCGATTTTTTGTTGTTGTCTTGTATGCTGTCCAAGTCGAACCGGATTCAACATACATTGACTTTCAATTCGTTCATTTTTAGCTTTTCTAATGTTATATAACGCATCATCATTTTTAAAGGAATTAGAATTAAAGAATATGTGAGAAAAAACGGAGAATGCGTTACATATTATTATTGTGTGCGAATATAAGGGTTATGTTTATTGCCGAAAGTGTTTATGATAGTTTTAATCACAGAAATTACTCTGCGATATAATGAAAATATTATGACTTACTTAGTCTGTAATCTTAATCACGAAAATAATGACTGCCTGTGGGTATCGTTAAACGAATGGTCTTATTCCAAAATGTAGCAGTAAATTGTTAAGAAGTATTATTTTTACGGACGAACATGGAACAATAATCAGAATTTGATAGACCGTCTACACCACACGTAGGCCTAAAGTTATCAACTGTATTGACTCTAAATTCAATGCATAATCTATTAAAATAATTCATGAATGAAAAAACGCGCTCTTTCTTTAGAAGAGAAAAATCGATACAATTGTCAAGAACAAAAAACACGACTTTCAAAGCTGCTGCTTGCTTCTTGCTGTGTCTGCAGTACTTTTCTAAATAGCGCCACCAGCGTACTTAACTGGTAAGCGGACGGACAGTTGCAGACAAAAGTGAAGGTGTTAGAATATTGTTTTTTATTTTTTACTTTATTTTTTTTGTGTGCGTGTGTTTTTTAAAGGAAAGTTAGGCCATGTCTTTTTAGACATGGCGGTTGAAGCAATAATATTTCAATGCCATCAGCAAAAGAAAGGAATAAGTTTGGTTCCTTGTCCATTGTCATCATTACTGAAATAATGTCTGTACATGTAAATACTCATCATGAAAGTAAAATATTTAGTCCTACCCCAAAATTTCTGTGCATTAGTACTGGAATAGAAGAATCACCTAATAATTACAATGACTGTATACGTACAATGTAGATGTTATTTATAGCTATGTCACCATAAGTCAAACAAAAAACAAAATTATATTCTGCATCCTTCTGTTAATCAAGGGTTCAGCAGACAGTCGTTTCCCCGCCAAATCCTATTCCTGTTTCTAGCCGTAAGTTTATTTTGGCAAACCTTTGGCCGTGGCATGTAATCCGTGTCCTGTTCAAATACATCGAAAAGATCGCAAGTAACCCTCGAAAATTAATCTGTTAAAGGTTATCCTTTAGCTTTGACAGTTGCTGGTGGTATTCGTCATATAAGTAGCTGAATATAAGAGTTAACCCGTTGCTACGGGAACCGGATGTGCCCAGTGTTAACTCTATGGGATTTTCAGAATCTCGGAGGCGACGGGTTAACTTTAACTCGTCAACTTAAACGGAGCATCTAGGTCGTTTGTTACAATCATATCAACAAGTTGAATACTACTATATAAAAAAAACCCTCTAACTAAACTAGAAATAACCATTATCAATATCGTTTGAATAGGAAGAAGGAAACGTATTAAATATACTAATTTCTATACAAATTTTTTTGTCATATTTGTCATATATTTGTCATATTAAAAAAAAAAATTCTTTGTCAGTTATTATGCATGTACCACATATTTTATTCACTGTGAAAAAAAAATTCTATCATACCGGTCATAAAGTAAACAAATGCAATTCAAATTTGATTTATGGATGTGAGCTAGTCCTATTTTTTCTTACAAATACATAATAGTGTGTTCCTTTTGTGCATGCCTATGAAACGTACATGAAATATTTGAATTTTGTGGTTCACTAATCACGGTGAAATCCAACAAATAGGCACACGGATGTATATATATATATATTTTTTAACTTGTTTTATTCTGTTATTTACTGGGAATCGGGTTCTTAATTCTTCATGGAGTACATCTTGAAAAAAAAGTGATATTATATTTGTCATGTATTTGTCATATTTAATTAATTTATTGTTAGTTATTATGCATGCCACATATTGCCTTCATTGTAAGTTAAAAACCATCATATCTGGAATAGAGTAAATGCGATTCAAATGTAAGATGGCACTATTTTGTTCTTACAAATATAATTGTGATCTGTTCGTGCACGAACATGATCTATTTTTAATGTTTGGTTCACCAATCACGGGTGAGATCCAACAAAAAGGCACACGGATGTATAGATATTTTATTGTTAAATTGCTGTATTTTTGTACTTTACTGGGAATCGAGGTCATTGATTCTTCATGGAGTCCATCTTGAAAACAATTATCATATTTATCACATAGTATTTGTCATATTTTGATAAATTCATTGACAAATTTATGCATGCCACATATTTTTTTCATTAAGTTAAATACCATCATACCGGGGATAAAGTAAATACATTCAAAATTAAAGTGTAAGATGGTCCTATTTTGTCTTACAATATAGATAATTCTGATCCGTTTGTGCACGTACATGAAATATTTCGAATTTTTGGTTCATCAATCATGATAAAACTAACAAAAAGGCACACGGATGTATACATATTTTTGTTGCTGTTGTTTTTTATTTGACTTGTTTTATTTCTGTACTTTACTGGGAATCGAGGTCCTTGATTCTTTATGGAGTCCATCTTGAAAAAACAGAACACAGTGAATGTATGCGCCAGTATCCAATCGACCGTAAAAAGTACGACCAAACGTCTTTCTTGTTTAAAAAAAAAGAGCCGCAACGACCCGGATGTGGCCCTTTAACATAGTTTTCATGGCCTGTGGCGGGAAAACGCCTGACTGATATCCAGGGTGGTGGATATCACTTTATGTTTGCTTTCAAGAGCCGAGAACCGGGTCTGGTGGCTTTCTGTCCTAATTATGTTATCGTTTGTCATATACATGTATCTATATTCATATCTATATTTATTTTTATAAGTATATCTACATCTATCCATCCGTATACATATCTATATCTCTCTATCTCTCTATCTCTCTATCTTTCTATTTATTTTATTTATTTTAGCTATATATCTATCGATAGATAGATAGATAGAAAGATAAATAGACAGATGGATAGATAGATACAGATAGATAGATATAGATGCACCATCTCTCTTTCCATCTTTCTATCTATTTACCTTTGTAAAATAAATTCATGACGTATGTATCTATACTTTAAAAGTGTGTGCAGCATTTTATCGTCGGTGGATGTTAAGAAAGTGAAATATATAGCGACGCTGTGTTTAGAATATGTACATGTATGTTTAGATTATTGATACTAAGTGTTTAAACATAGGACACTGATGTTTAGTGATTCAACACAATTAAGATGTTTAGCCTCTAAACATGTTTACAAAGTGATAGCAAGAATGTGTTCTGAAAAGAATTTACTCGCTAATAAGCAAGAAGGGAGGAGATGATGAGAATAAAAGAAAAACCTTATAACGAATATACCTCTCAAGCGCTTTCACGGCTCTATATTTTTTTTTATTGAACTGATTGGGTTATTGTACATGTAATACTGGCTTTTGTCAAGCAACAATCCACCAAGAGCTTATAAAGATGAAAGCAATGTTGACCTGTATCCGTTTTGCATATATTTGGCTTTTTGTATGACCTCACCACCTTCTTGCTCATTATAACCAAGAATCCAACAACCAAAGTTGCATCCTGTTGGGGGCAAAAGGTCGTATTCTGTGTAATACCGATTAATTGTAAGACAGATATATAACCTTAACCTTCTCGACCTCAGATGACGTGGGTGTATGTCGATACACGTCCAGTAACGGAATTCAAATGCTTAAATTCTACTAAACCGCCGGTTTTTACATGGATCGGTGATGTCGATACTTGGAAAAAAGCGAAAATCAATGAGCGACCTTTCCTATTTTCCCCTGTTTATTTGTCCTCAGGACATTATTCATGTACTTGTTTATCCGTAGATATTTTGCCAGTGACAGTATATAACTGCCCTAAATTGTGTATGTTTAAAATAAACAGGGAGCTTTTCACAATGTTCAACCAGTTACCAGTGACTTTAATATCAATATTGTATCATTCAAGTTGTATATACACTAAAATTGTAGAAGTATACCCAACAGCGTTGAATGTTTCTACGGTATGTCAAATCATGATTTTCACGAGTAAGAAAATGCCAGAAATGTTGTGCATGTACATTATTGCTTTAAATGATTACTTTGTTTCTGTACATGGAAAAACAAAAACTACATGCATATGAAACTATCAAGCTCTTTCAAAGTAACTCCGAACTTTTGTACTTTCATTGCTCTAGCGAGTCAAGTCGAGATTACAGCATTAGCCTTGTCCGTGGCGACATCCGTGCAATGATAAACTATTGACACCATATCTTTGCAGCATATTCATTAACATTGTTCGATCCCTAAACGCATTCCGATAAGCACAAGATTACGTCAAAATAATAATGCTATATACCTGGGAGTATGGCACTTCTGGTCCTGTTTTTTATTATTCCACTTTCCCTATCAGACACTAATTACAGATACTTACTTAAAACGTTGTCTCCCGATAACAGATGGCATAGATGCATCAAAATCCATTGTGCAAACGTAAAAAGATGGGAATAGTGCGCCGTTTTGGCACTTTCCAACAAGGGGGTGGCATAACTCGGAATATTATGCCCCTTCCGTAAGAATATTTGTACCAGAAATTTACTCGCCGGTTAAATCAATTCTTGAAGTTAACACTAGAAATAAGGGGCACAATCACCCTTGAATCCCCTTTTATGGACGGACTTAAAGGCAGGGTGTCTCTTTTGCACACCTGAAAATTCACATTGTCTAAGTACACTGGTATATAACATAAAAAACCTTTAACTATATAGGAGTTAAAAACTGAAATTCCCAGCATAGAACATACATAAACGGCATTATTTGTTGCCTATTTTTCAAATTCTAAGTAATTACTGATCTGCAGGTTTCACAGGCATGTTCTTCATATAGTCGAAAAGCATGGGTGACTTTTGCTGCGCTGTAGGTGGGGTGCAAATTGCTGCCTTTAAAATTGACTACATGGAGTTTTTCTTACAAATACTTTTGTTTCACCATTCTCACCTCACTATCGCCTCATGCCCTCTCTCCGAAGCGGCGTGCAAGGCTGTAGCTCCCCAGGTCGTCTTGAGGTCCACCTTCGCCCCCCTCATCAGGAGCCAACGGACTACGCCCGTGTAGCCCCGAACACTGGCGCAGAAGAGGGGCGACTCCATGCTCTCCGACGACTGGTAGCTCACCAGCTTCTTATAGCTCGGCGAGTAGGTCAGCAGCCGCTGGACTGTGCCGATGTCGTTTTGTTTGATGGCTTGGAGTAGCGAATTCATGGCGATGACCGTATAACAACAGCTGCTTCAATCAGTTAGTGAGGATGACGACCAATTTACGTCTATTTATTTGTTTTCGTTACTGGCGTAGCGTTCCTCAAATGTTATAACACACACCACTCTGCCTGAAAAGAAAGATATGATTATATCCGAACATAAAGTCATCGACATACTGATCATAGACATACTGGTAGCAAAGAAAAAGAGGTCTGTCTTTTGAGAAGCCTGGCGGTATGCTGACATCGGACGATAAGTGTGACACCTATACATGTACCTATCTCATGTACTTTGAGCAATCGCACTAACATCCTGTTTCGTAATCTTTCTGAATGTGCTTGTCGCACAGTCGCAAAGCCCGAAATACATGCCTCAGTGATCATACCACCAATTACTGCATGGCCACAGATTCACCGTGTGCATATTACACAATTAGCTCTCAAGCACCAGATATTACAAAACAATTATTGAAATAGGCCTACAATTGCTTTGAAAGAAACCTTTGAGTCACGGCTACTGGCAATTTGGAACGGAACGATCTAGTATAGGCCTACTTAATCGCCTGCTATTAGCCCCTACTTGGAAGGTATCCTCACAAATACACAAATCTACTTCTGATGAGAGGCCTACAGAAGTCTTATTCCAAACGTGCGCTTATAAATTTAAAGCTGTAAAAGCCAGATGACCAGTTCTGATACCAATAATGGACTGGCGAGAGATTTCCCAGTACAATTAAGACAGTACATGACTAAAACTAACGCCTTTCACCTATTAAAATCACGCGTGGGTGTCGAATTGCCTTCAACGTTTGTTTCCTTTGACAAATTTCGAGAATGTGTAAGTCTTGAGTGAATTATACAGGATTCAGAGGAAAGGGGGCGTGACGGGACTGTGTGGGGTGTGAATACACACAGTTACTTTGAAAATCTACTCGGTTCAATTTAAAGCCTGACGTAATTAAGGTAGCGTGTCTGATCATACTGATGAAAAAAAAATAAGTGGTCTGCTCCTGTCGCAGCATCTAAATTGATAAAATTATACATTTTGGCAGAGTTCTAGCTTAACTACTGCGCGATATAAGTACAACGTGTAGTTTTCTACCTGGATACAGAATATTCCACGTGCAATCAAACTCATGCACTCCCAAGCAACATTGATCCAACCGAAATGACTGTCATGGCATGGAGTGTCAATATTGTAAATCCCAAACTAATTTTTACACTAATTATTAACGAATTTTTACCATTTGCTATTACTTTCGTAATTTCCGACAGTCTCACTGCACTTTGAGATACTATATATTCGTACAAAACGTAATTTTTTCCCCCAGGTTTTTTCCTGTCGGGTCTGTCTGCCAGGGGTGTCGATCCATCTTTTGGGATTGGGGGGGGGGGGGCGGGGGGAAAAGTGAAAAAGATGTAGAAAAGAAAATCGGTATATAGAATTTTGCGCGCAAAGCGGGCCGAAAAATTTACAATTTTGTATGTTAAATAGCATTTTTAGTATTCTAAGTTATAGTGCTTTCCAATGCTTTTGTAAACATATCCTTGCATTGCATATTATGATTTTTTCAAGTTGTCAAATTTATGTGGGAGGGAGGGGGGTTACAAATCGATATGTTTGCCCCCCCCCCATATTTTCATTGGGGTGGCGACTGCCTCCTCCCCCTTGCCACCCCAGGATCGACGCCCCTGGATGATGCAAACTATAACATAAACTGGAATTGTGATTGATTTTTTTTTCAACAGTTCGCTATAATAGGTGACCAACATGATGTACACATTTGCCAATATGACCATCGTCCGCGGGCCCGCGGGCCTCCTGGGCGGGCCTAAAGACCGTTCTGTACTACTGTCACTTTTCCCTACTACGAGCAAATAAGAATTATTCGGAATACTGTCACATACATGTCATAATAAAATTACTTGTCACAGACGAAAACATGTTCAGATGGATATACATAATACAAAAGTACGGGCAACGGTATGAAACCGTCAGATCGTGTGTCATGGTTTAACCAACACATGCATTATCCAAAGTTAAAGAGAACATACATGTACAGGCCTAATCTTTAATTTAAAAAAAGTGAACAACGATATAGCTAATTAAATGCTTGACGTGCAGAAGAAATGTTAGAAAAGTCATGGAGGTAGAAGAGCCTCCATGGAAAAATTAAATAGTCGACCTACAAATACAATGTGTGGTTACGCACTCACCAAATCTTAAGAATAAACTGCCCCCCATTCGATACTGGTCCCGAATCGTATACCGACATTGCTTCCACATGCATAGCGAGTAATTTAGGGAAGAAAACGCGGAAGTTTGCGTCAACATTGACAGCGATCAAAATGCTTTATGGTCGTGTCACTGCAACATACAATACCTCCATTGCGGATCTACGCACAACCGCTCGATTATGCTTGATTATTCATCTTCCGGTATTCTTGCGATCGAGCCCTTTCGATACGCACCGCTAACTCCGCGACACCGTCCCGTTCAAATGCGGGTTCGTGCACGTGTACAAAGTTAAGCTGTGTCATAAGTTTTACGAGGCGGATATTTGGATTCGTCTGGGCATGGAGTATAGGTCCATGGTTTGAGTGTGTTATTTTCTTTCTTTGTTTGTTTATTTATTTACATGTTTGTTTCCCCCTTCCTTTTCGAGCTACATTACAATTACCGACACTCCGACAGTGTGTTTACGTTGACGTGATATTCTGCTGTATAATCCTAAATAGCCTTAGCGTAATCGTTTTTCGATCGGATATTTCCATAACGATTCAAGAACCACTTCCTTTACTTGTTGGCATATGTTTGTTAATTTGTTATGAAAAGTATGCAGTCCCGTTCCCTTTCGGTAAATGAAATTCCAAAGCGTTCAGTAAATTTTCATTGAAGCTGATAGATACTGTATGCTTTCAAACCGGCAGGCTTATGTTACATGTATAATGATGATTGTGAGTTATCGTATCCGTCGCTTGATATCTGACCCAAAGGCATGGTGAATGTGCGCAGTGACCGTTAGTAACCTCGGTAAAATAAAGGCATAAGTTTGCAATTTTACCAGATTTAAAAAAAGAAAATGAGAGCTACTGCATTATCCTTCTCGCTATATAGTTTTTTGATATGGTCTAAAAGCCCTAAACACCAAATGAAGCCCTGAATAAAAGCAATTATAAACGACCATGAAGTGATTGTAAAAAGTGAAAATCAGTGAGCGAGCATTCCAGCAGCCCCCCCCCCCCCAACTGCTGTCTTGTAGATTTTTTGTCCCTATGCCATTAATTCGTGCGGCGATTTTTATCTGTACAGTTTTTTTTATCTGTATCATTTTGCTAATGGCATCATAACTGTCTATTTTTTTGTGTGTTCTAGGGTTTTTATTGTTCAATTCCAATATTATGACATGTATAGGTCAGATATCAAAGTGTTGACTGTTTAAATGGGGCTTCCACATTGTTAAACAACATTTACCACAGTTAAAAAGATATGAGCTACATAATCCTCCACGTTCCAAGTGTCTTTGATAAGGTCTAAAAAATGAAGCCCTGAAAATTTTCAAAATGATGATTTAGTGCTTTAAAAAATTGAAAATGTACAAGCATTCAAATTGACCGGATTCACCTGCCCATTTCCTCCCATAGACTTACTGTGTGCAGATCTAGGCTATTTTATCATCCACCGGAGTAGAAATTGTTTCATGCATACCTTGCCATTGGCAGCATAACTTTCCAAACTTTTGTATTCTAGGGTGTTTATTTGTCCATTTGAACACTACTGTGTATAGCTCAGATATCAAAGTTTGACAATTATTTAAATTGAAGCTCCACAATGTTATCCTATCACGTTAAGCGAGGTTTATTTTTTTTTAAGTTCATTTTTTTTTGGGGGGGGGGGCTCACTCGTGATATAGGCTATAGGGCAGTTTGGTATATCATTGCTCTATTGATAGATAACTAGTAATTTAGATGAAACTAATGCGTACAATTTGTCATTTTTATGGATGCATATGGTGCACATTTTGTAATTGTAAAATAAATTTCACACATCATACATGATAAACTCCCATGCAGGACAAGGGTATCAAAGTAAACTAGTATTTTTTGGATATGCTACACAATAATTCACTTTAAAACTATATTTTCAACAAAACTCAGCTTCTATGGTAGCTCGTATACACTTTGCTAAGAGTTCTGAAATTATATTTTCTTCTATTAATTTGATACTACTGTATTTATATAATGATAATTAGATAGGACTATTCGTTGCCTTTAACAGCAGAAGAATATATTTGACAACATTTTGATCCAAGACCCCAATTTTTAACAGTAGAAGAATATAATATTTGGTATAACATTTTGATTCAAGACCCCAATTTTAACAGTAGACATGGTAGAAGAAAAATATATTTGGCAAAATTTTGATTCACGAGCCCAATTTTAACAGCAGAGCAGAAGAATATTTTTGGCAAAATTTTGATTCAAGACCCCAATTTTTAACATCAGAAGAATATATTTGGTAACATTTTGATTCAAAATCCCAATTTTTTAACAGCAGAAGAATATATTGGGCAAAATTTTGATTCAAGACCCCAATTTTAACAGCAGAGCAGAAGAATATATTTGGCAAAATTTTGATTCTAGACCCCAGTTTTACTGTGAATTTACCGTATTGCAATGGAGTGGGCTTGTATGTCTATTTTAATCAAGTAATGGTAATGTCCCAGAATTTCAACGTGGTTTTTGACAGTTTCAGTGAATTTGCACTTTTTTGCATGCATACACGTACAATGAAAAGATGCGT
>JZLH01S0135780.1:26028-36304 GCA_001188425.1 Eucidaris tribuloides
TGTGTTTTGAAAGTTTGAGATCCATTAAGCGGTCGATGAATTTGTTGTTTTATGAGAGGAAAAACTAAATAAACGACATGTTTCCAGAATGTGGGTGTGTCTTTCAGTGAAAATTGCGAAGTCGCGGTTGATTGGTACCGTTCAGACAGCACCAGCGAGCACCTGATTGGCTAAACTGCGTAAACTCCGCGCGACCTTCGGGCTTAACGGCCTGATCGGACAATTTTTGGAACGGCCTGTGCACGTGACCGCGTCATGTAGATTTTAAGTTTATTGTCCAGATTTTTCACCAAAAACTACGATATTACTACCAAAGGTTCTATGACAGGTGATTATTAGTATACTAATCTTCACATTGCTGAACGATTTTGAAGCTGATTTTCATTCATTTCACCGTCTTCTGACGTGGCCGTGCAAATCCCTTATCACTGTCTTTAATTGTGATAGAACCGGAAAACATTTTGGGGGATTTAGTGTAATTTGTTGTGTTTGTGTCCGTGTGTCGTCGTATGTGTCTGTTGTTTGCAATCATCTGATGTGACCGATACATCTTTAAAAGAAAAAAATAACTGAAACTATATTGAATATCATAGGAATTGTACGTTTTCTATACTGAAAATAATTTGGTTTGCAAAAAAAAATGTGTGCTCAATATTTTTCTTGTTTTGGGCTGCCATTTTGGAAATACATTGCAATCCATCAAAATCTGAGAGAGTGTCTGCTGCGCTGTGACGATCATTTTCAATTATTATAATTTTAAAGGTCGATTAGAGCAAATGATTGATTTGACATTTATACCCTGTATATCTGGTTGAGCAAACAGGCATCCAGGTATTTGTGTTGTTACTTTGGGAATGCGATGAGGATGATGGTTATAGAGTAAAGTTTGGTCCGCACATGTTCCACCGTTTGACCATAATTATTTCGAATCGTCATCAATTACATTTCCGAAACAAATGGCAGACACAAAAGCCAACACAACAACAGTGTCCCGGACATCATTACCATTTCTCCTTTCTTTATCATGTTCCGCACAATCCGGAGTGGTTTTATTTTTGAAAAAGTAAAATAAATTTATGAAAGGGCAACGGATCAAGGATTTCACATTTTTCATCGGCCCGAATGTGTCCTGGTCGGATGACATTTCGCAAAATCATTGAGCAGACTGGCCCGCATCAAAATTTGCGAACTCCGGGTGACCAGTGCATGCACTAAACTGCACTTTGCGGAAAGCATAAAACTAAATCAAAACACATAGTATTTTTTTGGGGGACGGGGGGGACATATATGAGTGGCACGGGAGTACAGATAGATAGCACAAGTATACGGAGACTCTGCGGAGCGGGGCGTCACAAGAGTAGAGGGCGGAGGGACAGGAGCAGCTAATGTGTTTCAAATTTCCGAAAATTGGTTGTGGTGATTTTTGAAGATCCCCTTCCCCAAGATTCCCCATAGACGTAGCCGAATTTAGATGTAAATGACCAGGTATTGCTATATATTGATATTTTGAATATATATTTAATGATATTCATAATTATTATGTATCGTATAACTTGTAGCATTTGTTTACATGTACAATTTTTCTTATTGCATTTTTTTATTCTGAAATTTGGTTCTGTCATTTTTGTTTATTGATTATTCTTATGTTTGGAAATGAAATGAAATGAAGATGAGATGAACAAGGAAATAGAAATAAGAGGTGCATTTAATCTGAAGGCACTGGCTAACATTTACCACAGTAAAAAAATGTGAGTAAATTAATCATCCGCTCCAATTGTCTTTGATGAAGGTCTAAAAATGAAGCCCTGAAAAAATTGTATTTCAAAATGAGATTAGTGCTCTAAAGAAGGTGAAAATCTAATAAGCATTCAAATTGACCGGCATTCACCCTGGCCATTCCTCCCATAGACTTACTGTGTTGCAGATCTAGGCTATTTTATCATCACCGGTGGTTAGAAATGGTTATTCATGCCATACCTTGCTATTGGTAGCATAACTTTCCAAACTTTTGTCATTCTAGGGTGTTTATTTGGTCATATTGAACACTTACTATGTAGCTCAATATCAAAGTTTTGACTTTCTTTTTTTAATTGAAAGCTCCACAATGTGGCCTATCACTTTAAAGAATGTCATATTGCGCGGTGTAATACATGTATACTTTGACAGAACAAATCCGTTATATATGGAGAAACTTCGCTCACTTACCATCCCACCTCTGGCAGGTTTGCCGTTGTGAATACTTTTTGCGAAATATAAACTTGTGACGGATGCTGTTTGTAGATATAACTTATATTTTCGTAGGATATCTCAATCAATATCTCCGCGTCAAGCCCCCCTCCACCACCCACCCCAATCCCGGTGAAATCGACCGTCAGACAGTTAAGCTAATCTAGTTGATGAAAAGTTCTTCAAGTTGGACAAACACTGTAAAACTAGCGATTGGAAGCTTAATCCTGTAAGATATTTAACGAAGGACCGATCATGATAAACACATAATGCATATACATAACTATTACTATATAATATTACATATACATATACAATATACAATACATATACATATACTATACATTATACATATACATATAATAGAGATATGTTTTATGCTTGATTAGATAGCTTGTAACAAGAATTACAAATATGTTCAGCGACGTGAATACAGATATTACAAGGGTATTCGTTTCGGCGTTGCCTGACTATATATTAGTTCTCCACGGTTCAATGTTGATCTTAAGACTGTTCATTATGATATTGCACATCCAGGGTGACGAGATATTGAAAAATACGGTATAAAACCCCCAAACACACACACACACACAACACACACACACATCACACACACAACACCACACACACACACACGAACACACACAACACACACACACGCAACACAAACACACATCTACACACACACGCACACACCACAACACAGACACGACCAAACACAAAAAACAACACACAAACACACACACAAAACACACACGCCAAAAACACACACAACACAACGCACACCCCAAACTCAGCACACATTCAAACACCCATGTGCACGACACACAACACTCACAATACACACAATATACACACAACACACACACACACACACAACACACACACACAACAAACACACAACAATGATACCACACAAAAAAACACAAACACACACACCAGCGTGACCTATACACACAAGACGAAACACACACACACAACACACACACACGACACAACACACACACACACACACACACACACACAACACACACACACACACACACACACCACACCACACGCAACATTCACACACACTCACCTACCATAATTGTATTCGAGGTTGCCCACTTGCCTTGACCATTCACATTGAATTTCGGATATTGGCTGCTATTGCTGGACACCAGATCAAGTTGAAGTTAATGTTCAGTTTCCTCAGCGCCTGACACTTGAAGAATATCTTTATAAAAATTGTCCCACTTCCGACATTTCCTCACACTTTTTTTTTCATAGAAAACGTAAAATATATATATTATTAAATGTGACAAGCGCAGGGGGCGCGATCCATTTTCGGATGACGTGACAAAAGTGAAAAAAGTCAACATTTTCGTCGCCTGCCGCGCAGCAAATTGCAATATAAAATTGCGCTCAAAGCGCGCGAAAATGTAAATTGTATTTTCATCGCTAAAGTTTAATGGTTTTGTAGTGGTTTTTCCAATGTTGTTTTAAACATATTCTTGCTTTGGATATTCATGAATTTTCTAAGTGTCAAAATATTGGGGGAGGGGCAAACAATCGATATTTCATGTGGGTGCGACTACCCCCGCTTGTCACCCAGATCGACGCCCGCTGAGTGAACTGATATCACAGTCAATTTATAGTTGACTTGATGGGAGTTATGTTATCGGCAATGAAATTAAGTCATACAGTTAATCTTCAGCCTTTTTTGATATTAACTGCACTTGTTTTTTTCAGATAGTTGTTTCGTCTGTTTGCATCAGTTTATTACATTTGCAATTGTGAAGTTTTAACAAACTGGTCTCACTTTTTGGCAGATTTTTGATGGGCAGGAGCCTTCCAGATAGGGGTCATTAGTTCAGGGGCCTTTTCTGCTCTTTCTGGATTTTTCATCAGTAACTGTCTTGCTGGGAATGTATTCAGAATGATCTTCAATATTGAGGGCATCATTCAAAGCTTGTTTATTTTTCATATGATACCAAATTGTGAAAAAATAAGTCAATGAATCATCATCATCTGTCTTCTTCTTCTCTTTCTTCGTTCTTCTCTTCTTCTGTTCTTCTTCTTCTTTTCTTTCTTCTTCTTCCTCTTCTTTTTTTCTTCTCTGTTCTAACAACTTTGACTCCTTTACTTCTGAATTCTTTTATTTTCTCCCCTTCTTTCTCACTGCTTATATCACCTTTTATCCTTCTCCTCGCCTTTTTCTTAAAAGGTACGCCTTTTTTAGTTTAGAAAAGGAGAAGAAATTCGAAAAGTAGAGCATTTGAATTAATAACAAGAAAAGACGGATTCTCGTGAAAATCCCGTCAACCACTACAATACGAAAAGGATTTTTTTTTTCTAAAAGGGTTATCGACCGATGCATTGGTCATAAAATGTTTATCAGGTATTGTGTTAATTTTAATGTTTCAGTTCTCCGGGTGTATATAATACTCGCACTGTTACTAATCATTATTGTTTCGGATAGAAATAAAACTTAGAGTAGTGTTTAATTCCAATAGCGACACCCCGGGTGTTAAATTCACCACAAACTTTAAACCCTGTTTTTACAGTGCGGTCATAATAAACGTAATAAAATCAAAGCGAATATCAACGGATGGTAACAAAATAACCCACCCTCTCACTAAATTCCAGCAGTGTCATTACTGCAATTCGCGAGTTAGTGAGATCATCATTTTCGCCGGTCAGCCACTTGTTGTTAAACTGTCAGGTTTGGTTTTTGTCACACAATTTTGTACAACTAAAGGTAGGGAATCTCATTTGCAACCTTCCCATAACACAGCAAAAACATTAAATCCATGTTCTCCATTAGGTTATCTATAAAGGACTTGCCAGTGAAATCTGACGGATCAGAAATTACTTAGATTTTGAAATATACTCAAAAACAATAGTTATGTAGTGTGTGTCCTATAGGCACACTGTTCCAAATCTCACTTAGGTAGGTTCATGTGTATATCACGCCGATGATACCAGACGGTTGTTCTGGCATGTGTCAGGCACAGTGAAAGGAATGCGAGGTCATCTACGTGTACAATACAAACCTACATTTATTGCACAATGGACCAGACTGTCCATGGACCCTATGAACAGACTATCCATGGACTTAAAAATGAGACCTACATGCAGTAGAAAAAGGATCATCCAGTTCGAAGGAAAACTGTTTCGTGGAAATCTATTCGACAAGCAAAAACAAGATCATCAAGTTCTCAATCTCGCTGTTATCATTATTATTACCATTTTTTTCTCTCTATAGGCCTAAGAGGAGTGTTTTCACGGAAACGGGGAGGGGGTGTTTTTCGAAGCCCCTCGGCACGTCTATACTGATTACATACTGTGTTTGGAATAATTATCAATGTTTCTGCCGTGGAATTACTGTTTGGATCATAATAAAGAGAACCATCTACAACGTGCACGGTTTCTTACAAATTAACGGCATGAAAGAAACTACAATTATTTCTTTTCATTGAAACGTCAAATAATTGATTTGGTGGACGTGTGCCTACGTGCATATTGAAATGTAATCCGGGATATGGCATAAGACCATTCAAATCCCAGACAAACACAGGTTAGAGAGGTGTTTTGGGCATATTTGGGGTATTGTTCTGGTGTGAAAGCACTCTGCAATATCCTAGTTCGACCAATTTTTGGCTCCTACATATACTTGCGTCATTCATCCATATTGTCTTATTTGTCTATTCCAGGGTCGAGCAACAATTCGTGGAAATGATTGCAATTGGAAAAATAAAATGGGTTGAAAATAAATCGTACGGTAATTTGGCGTATGACGTTCAATCGTAGCCACAATGAATATACGCGTATATGTGTACCGTATTTTGCTGTATTATACACTATTCTTTTGTACATGCATTCAATTATGTTCTTCGAAAATTGATTTGAAATAAATGGCATATCGGAGGGTCAAAAAATAATGAATCGTCAATTCTAGATACTTTTTCATTATCTCTTGTTACTATTTAGTTTAGAAATGTGAAATTCTAAATCATCAAAATACAACTTGTTTGTAAGTCTTGCATAAGTTTTGTTACAATATAATCATCTGATTATGAAAGTATTTGATTGTATTATACTGTATATGGAGGTAACTATCTCCACAATTTTGTACAGCGAGTACACCACACATTTTACAAGACCATATAATTCTCTTTGTGAATTCTTTCATTTAAACTCAACAAATATGTTTAATAATACAATGAAACCGGTTTTTGAGATATCGATAATTAAGTTTCCTGTAAAATCGTTAATCTTATATCTAAATGTATGACAGTGTTCTAAAAAATGTCGAAGAGCTAGGTGCTATTTACCCGTTTATGGGTTACTAGTATGCAGTGTTGTGTATTGTGTATATTACCGTACTTGCACTTCAGCATAACCTGTATTTTTCTACAGTTTTTACCATTTTTCCTACAATATGTTACTTTATCTTATATAATTCAGCTTGAAAACCATACTGTAATGCCCCATAAAAAAAACTTGAGCAATTTACTAGAAACCCAGTAGTTAATAAATAAATGTATTGCGCGTACATGTCTGTGTTTCTACGTAGTTGACAAAGAGCGAAAGTAAAGCTTTTTCAGCATCCTTGTACTTGTTAGTATACTAGGAATTATGTTCCATTCAGTTTACATGTATTATTTCGATGTACTGGCAAATGATGAGCACAGATTCTGCCTAATGGTCTCATTAATCATTGCCAGTGCTTCAGGCAAAGAGTACTTACATACATTATTTTATTAAAGCCACAAGCTAACATTGTAGAGCTTCAATTTAAAAAAAAAAGTCAAACTGTGATATGTGAGCTACATAAACAATTTTCACTCCAGTGGAGGATAAAAAAGCCTAAATCTGCACACAGTAAGTCAGTTGGAGAAAATGGGCAGGTGAATCCTGTCAATTCGAGTGCATGTAGATTTTCACTTTTTTAAAGCACTAAATCATCATATTGAAATAAAAAAAAATTCAGGGCTTCATATTTAGATCTTATCAAAGATACTTAGAGCATAGAGGATTATGCATAGCCCACAGTTGTTGTTTTTATGCGACCTGTAGCTTCAATATAGCCACCTTGCCATGCATTGTTCGTTCATGCTTTTGAGTTGGTGGAATAACAGAAAGAAAAATGGTTTTCATACAAGTATAACTAATATTACGCAAATCACGCAAACTAAATCATGTGCTCTTATGCTTTAAAATGATAACGAAATCCATTTACATTTTTAAATACCACACTTTATGAAGAAGTTACTATCCTTTCGAAATATTGAACTATTTTGGGGATACGGTCGAAATACAATGGAATTATGTCATGAGATGGCGTAATCTCGACATTTACCTTACCGATGAAATATATCAAAAATTGAGTTTTTACTTTTGTCTCTCACTCTCAGGTTTTTCCTCAATAATTGAATAAAAGTTTTATTTTTGATAAACATTATTGTTTTCAGAATGATGTTTTTTAGATTATAATGTGATGTAATTCAATTCAAGGAAAGTTTCCTTCGGTGAGAAAGAGAAACTCAATTAATAGGGGGAAACAATGTTAATAGCACATGATAATGACAGTTTCCATGGTTTATTTGAGTTGACAAACACGTGTCGTTTATGTTGTAAATTAATGGTTTCTACAGAAGTGACGTCATGATGGAATACCACTTTCGTTTTAGCAAAGATACAGGAGTAAATCCGACGCACGTTCATATTAAAGGTAAATGACATGATTGGGGGTGGTCCTCAACTTGGAATGACAGTATTCAAGAATCAAGTAAATTGTGCAAGGATTTTACCGTGAAAATTTGGTATTCAGAAGCTGACTCATTCCAAAGTAAATTTCATCAGTATGCCTTGTGACAGAAATCTATTGTGTAGCTCTCAATGGCATCTAATTATATCGGGGCTCGAGAGAAACAAAATGCTACATCTTCATGCTTGATTTGGCTGAAGTAAACACATTCAAGATAAATCCTTCCAGCTAGGAGATACACTCCAGCTAGTGTATCCATTGTATATCTTTCAACCAGTTTGGTTCGAGAGGCATTTTTTATTTCTCCCAATCACGTCACTGCCCTTTAACAAGGTAAGCAAGTAACACTGTCTCACCCACTTGCGACAATACGCAATGCACATTTTAATGTGAAATAGATGAAGAGAACACAATAATATGGAATATATCAGTAGTAAACTGTAAATTTGAAGACAAGAAGCATAATTTTACGATTTGGATAAATGTCTATGATAAGTGATGGCCCAAGTTTGGCCGCAATAGGAGCAATGATTGCAAACGAAATTGTCTAAATTACTTAGATTCTGATACATTGCGATTATGGGCAAATTTTGATTTAAGAATTTAACCATTCAATCTAATGGATTGATAATTTAGTCTTGTTCGATTTAAAATTTTAATCTAATCTTGTATTTGTCCCTGATCACAGTATACGTTAGATTTATTTTCAAAATAATTTAGAGAGAACAGAATCTTGCTAGGTAAACGATAAAATATTTACCTTGTGGTAAATGACCACTGAGCACCCGAGCTTTGACATTACTATCACGTGATGATTAACCAATTATATCTTCGACCTAAGTTTGTTCGCAATCGGAGTAAATGTACAATCCAATTATAAGAATCTTGCAGGTAGTGTAACACATGTGACATGGCTTGTATGACCTTTCTTCCATTTAATCTTATTTTGTTTCTCATATCTTTCCATTTTTCTTCGTATTCTTTATCTCCTATACTTCTGTACCTGTTCCTCCTCCTCCTCCTCCCTCTGCTTCCTTCTCCCTCTTCTCTTCTTCTTTTTCTTTCCTTCTTTTTATTCTTCTATCCCTTCTGCTTTGCTCATATTACTTTCATCTTCTTCTCCACCCACTTCGTCTTCTTTTTTCCTTCTCATTCCTCCTTTCTCCTCCTCCTCCACCATCATCATCTTCTTCTTTTCTTTTTATTCTCCTTCTTCTTCCCCTTTTGCTTCTTGCTCATTACCCTGCATCTTTTTCTCCACCCGCTTCGTCTCCATTTTATCTCATTTTTCCTTCCTCCTCCTCCTCCTCCTCTGTCTTTTCAAGCTTTTATCATCTCTCATTGTCCTCCTCTTCCTCAAACTCCTTATCAAACCCTGTCCACCGATGCTTACACGTAATTTCTCCAAAAGGTACCTTTTCTCAGTAGAAAAGACATCTCAAAAGTTATGGTACTTGTACGAATAACAAGAAAAGATGGTTTCCCGTACAAACCATGTCAAAACGACACACACAATGGGGCTTCATTTTATCGACTGCATATACAATCTAACAGCTTGTTGGGGGCAAAATGGATTTCATGTCTGAGCAAATGCCTCGTTTTCTGAATCAGTCCTCATGAATAGGCCCTCATTACCCTTTCTCCTGGAAAACGAAATTACATTTCTTTTATTTTTCATTATATACAAAGTATTTTATCTTTTACCCAACTACAAAGAGCCCTCATTTCATTTTCTTTTTATAAGTGAAGTCATAAGTGAGATTCCGACATTCGTCATACGTGCTTGAAATGACCATATGATGAAAGATCTGTGGGAAAGGAACGCAAAAGTTTCTACTTTTTTGCTTTTTCATCTATATCTACATAGAAATTCGACCAAATCATAATTTGTACTATTCTAGGTCAAGAACATGTTTAAAGGATTTACGGCGAAAGATTAATCAGCATTTTTCCATTTTACCCACGCAAATTTCATATCAAGGTCACAGGTAACTGTCCGTCTCGGATATTATTACATACGGGAAAGGTTTTGTTCACTGTTGAGCTATTATGTACATGTATTGTTTGGTATGGTAGACGTTATCCAAAAAATGAGAACAATATTTATCTCGACATAATGAACCTTTTTTTTCCTTTCTTCGTTTTCAGAATAAATGGGATTGGGTGTTTCCGATGTTACACGGAAATGGCAAGATTGGAAGTAGTCCCCAATTTAGGACACAGTGCTCTCAGAATCAAGTATATTGTTTACAGTTTCTGCATGTGAAATTATCAAAGTCATAAACTTCCTCTTTA
>JZLH01S0135790.1:1105-14122 GCA_001188425.1 Eucidaris tribuloides
GACGCACCTATTATCTTCTTTTGTGTCTGTCATGTAAACTGTACCGTTACCTGCTATTACATGTACAATATTGCCTCATGTAATTTATTAGGCATAAATTACCCAATAGTATTGCAATTTGCAAACCATTAATTCTCAAAAACATAAGATGTTAGTGAGTGGAGGTACAGTCCTTCGTTTTCATCACATATTATAAACATTTGTTATCACAATGCTAGCCATACAGCTGTGAGCGTACATGTATGTTTAGTGTAGTACTTTATTGTCAACTTCTGTGAAACACATACATGTGCATACTGTTGCTATTTTTAATATTAATTTGTTGTTATTGATATTAAATCGATCATTTAATGTCTTATATGTTACTTTCATTTTAGACAACTCAGCTACAGGAAGTGCATATTAGGAATGGACACTATGAATGCAGTATAAAGGCTGGTAAGTGCATTTTACTACTTGTTTTTACATGTTCAAATATCAGTTGACAGTTTTTTTGTTCTGTTTTATTTGATTGATTTTATTTGATTTTCATTTTTTACTCTGGACTTGAAGGTAACTTGCTCTTCTGTTGCAGTCCTGTTAGGCCTACATGATTGTAATATTGTGATGTTGTTGTTAGTGTTATTTATTTGTTTGCATGTGTGTAAGCATCAAGCAATAAACATTACTATTGTTTTTCTTTACATTATTTTTAATATTTTCAGTGTATGCTCTTTTCCCAGATTTAAAGATCTTTAATAATCCTTTGGTACAATCTGTGTACACAATTGCAGTATTGTATGTTGTTGATATTATTGTTTTTAGTTTTGTTGTTTATGTTATAGTTATTTGCATGTTCGTAAATATCAATGAGATTGTTTTCTTGTCTGTGAGAGTGAATGACCAGAGTCATCAGACCATGCATGTTTTTTTTTTAATTCAAGAAATGAATAAAAAAAGTAGCCATCCATCCTCCTTCCTAATCATAACTGGAGTGGGCTGCATTTTCGCACAAATGTTGACATTTTGACCATGAGAAATCTTGGTTGAAATGTCTGTCTACAGTTTATACTTCCTCCTTTGACCAAAGAAAATGATGATCCACAAATTTTGGAATAGGAAGTAATAATTTTTGTCATTAAACCAGTAACATACAAGATGTATAGTTATTGTTTTGTTGCAATTCTCAGAAACTACCAAATGATGCCAACTCTAAAAATACTTGTAGCTTTTTTGGTACTGTACACAAGTGCTGTTTTGTTTTTCAAGTATGTTTTTGTTTCTCCTTGTGATTGTATTACACATACTCAGTTACTCACAGGATAGAAATGACAAAATGGGTAATACCGGATATAAATGAATTAGATATGAAGTACAAGAGAATGAAATACACTGTACAATTTACAGGAAATAGGAAGAAATACATGATAAACATACATGTACATGTACAACAAATAAATAACCAATTTGCAATAAGCTACAGTATATCATGTAGGCATACATGTACATGTATACTGCACATTTAGCATGAAGGAAATAAATATCTAAATTAAAGTTGTTTGGTTGGTTGTTATTGAACCAGTATCACACAAGATGTCTATTTATTGTTAGTGTTGAAATTCTCAGAAATTACCAAATGTTGCCAACTCTAAAAATAGAAGGTTTTTGGTACTCAAGTGTGTTTTGTTTTATTCAAGTGTGCTTTTGTTTCACCTTGTGGCTGTATTTATTTAATTAATGAGAAATACTCAGTTACTAACAGAATAGAAATGACAAAGATGGGTAATACCGGATTTACATGAATTAGATATCAAATGGAACTACAAGAGAATGAAATACACTGTACAGTGTAGAAGGAATATGAGAGATGTATTAAAACATAAACATGCATACAAATAAACAATATAATGCAATAGAAGCTACATGTTTACTGCTCATTTAGCATGAGTGAAATAACAGGATAATTGAAGTTGGTGTAAATTAATTATTGCAACAATATGGACTTACATGTAGCCATTTCATGAGAACTTTATTATTGGGTGTGTGTAGGTTTATTTCTCTGAAATTGATTTTATTTTTTGATTTTTGGTTGGCAATTCTAAAGCCAAGTTTATTCAGTATACAGTTGAGTAAAGGTTAAACTTGAAACAACTATTTATGATTATTTATTAATGAATACACAAATGTATCAACTAAATGATTGATTAGCTGAATGATTGATGGACAGATTGATTGGTTGGTTGACTAATGACTGGCTGGGTGAGTGTTTGATTGGTTGATTGTGATAGATTGATTGATTGGTTGATTGATTGATTGATTGCTTGGTTTCCTATAGTTCTAGTCAGGTTGTGACATGGATTTTCTTGTTGTTTGTATAGTTTTATATAGTTTTATTCCGTGAAATGCTTCATAACTTCTTTATTGTGATATTCTTTGTGTTGTGCCAGCAGTCTAACATTCAAACTACTGCATACGTGTAGTTTAGATGTTTACAATTCCTGTATTTGCCGGGTCTACTCACCATATGCTAAGCAGGATCTAAGTTATACTATTGATAAAAGAATTAAAAACGATAACAACAACAACAACAATGAAATTGAAATAAACATAATAAACAAATACCAAAGTTTCTAGTCGGAACAATCCACAAATGTACAACTCCATATCTATGATTTTAAAGATTTTAATCGAACATTACAAATGCTAAAATCCAGTGGGGAAAACAGTTGGTAAACATTCTTGATTTCAGTCAATCTTATCTGATTCAATTTCTTGAAGAACGAGTGGAACTTACAAGTAATATTCAGCTTGCTTTGTCTACATTACTAGTGGCATTCCCAAGTGAGTCAAATATCAGTTTAATGACAAGCACAAGGTTCTAACACAAGAAATCAGATTTCAGGGCAGGTTGTCTCCAGGCCAGCCTGCCAAGCAGATAGCCCAGTGACTGGAATGATGAGGTCAGAAGGTCATGCGACTGCATGCCAAGGGTGATAATTTGTATAGTTTCAACCTAATTTTAGGAGTTCAGTGTAATACCCTGGTCAGGTAAACAGTTTGTGAGAGATTAAAAAAAAAAAGTTGTATTCTGACCAAAACTATAGGACTACAGTAAAGTTTTGGTCGGAAATGCAACTTTTTGGTACCAATCTTTCACAAATCTGTCATAATATCACATCGTAATAGACAATAAATTTAAAATACACTGTAGCGACCACCTCTTTTGTAAGACCACATTACTTGGATCATAGTGTTTGTTTCTCTTGAAAAGTGCTTCTCATTGAAATGTGTAATTTATTACAGGAACCTGTACTTTAAGACCACCTTCTCTTAAAGACCACTAGTCTTCTCTTGCCTCCCTTCCAAAAAAGACACTTTTCTTGCCTCCCAAGAAAAGACCACCTTTTTGGCCTCCTGTCCGTGGTCTTTATATAAAGGTTTCACTGTATTTCAGCAAATTGAATTTGCTATAAATTAAAATGAACCTCATCATACGTGTCATTGATATGATTATGTTGATATTGGTAAAATATCTGAGTAAATACACATCACATTGCCATCATTGGTAGCCTTCAGATCACAATATACCTCAGAAGAGGAAGATTCCAGATTTCAGATGGGGCTAACTTGTAAGGGGCATCATCTTCATGGCATCTGACCAGAGGGCTAACTAGAGGAAGGGCCGGCTTTCCTGTTTGGACTGAGGTGATATATGAAACCTCCTTGAGCAATGTCACATCTCCTATCATGGGATTACGAAGACAGATGGGCCTTGCCTCTGATTTGCAATGTCATCGTCAAACTTAATCTTGGATGTACTCTTTCTGCAAGTGCATAGGCCTACTTATAATACAAGCAAATTTTGAAGTTGAATTATATCTTCATTGCTTATTTGTCCATCATTCTTACAGACTTTGTGATAATGATATGAATCACAAGCTCTGTTGTTCAGATATACATGTAGGCCTACTAGTCATCTTCTTCATCATCATTATCATTGTCATCATCTGCCGCCAACCTCCTTCTCCTTCTTCTCCTTCTTTTTCTCCTCCTCCTTCTCCTTCTTCTCCTTTTCCTCTTCCTCTTCCTTCTCCTCCTCCTCCTTCTCCTCCTCCTTCTTCTCCTCCTTTTTTATCCTCCTCTTCCTTCTCCTTCTGCTCCTTCTCCTTCTCCTCCTTCTCCTCCTTCTCCATTTTCTTTTCCTCTTCCTTTTTCTCCTTTTCATCCTCCTCACTATCATGGTCATTATTATCATTAATCAGTCCTTATCCTCATTTTGTAATTCTCATAAATCTTCAACTTATTGTTCATGTTCTCATTGATCTCAATTATTACTGGAAGCAACATATCATTTGGATGGCAACATACCAATAGTCATAACTTGTCCTAATTACTGAAAAACAAATTTTATTCATGATCACCATTGTCTTCTTCTTCCTGCTCCTTTTTTCCTCCTCCTCGTCATCCTCCTCTTCCTCTTCATTTATTTTCATCACCGTTGTCTTTATCAAAATCATATTCTATTGTAATCTATAACTAAAAGCTATTCCTTTATATAATGTTGCAGAATTTCAATTTTGCGAGTATTTCAGTGGTTCCCTCAAAATATTTTTGCTAAAATTTGGGGAAATAAATCAATACTGCATTTACACTGTACAGTCGAGGGAAAGGAAGATCCGTGGAATTTTTTTTGAAAATATTTTGGTACAGTGCTTGCACACTTTTTCATATAGGCACTTTCACTGCATCTTGTTAGAGATTTTTTACAGTGGAAAGTCGTCTCAGCTATCTTCAGGGCTGCACAATTATGTACCAATCTCCTTTCTGTCTTCATCCCTGAAGTATGATATTCTGTCAAATATTTGTTAATAGGATTTTCTGGCACTAGTGAGTCTGAATGCAGCATTAGGTTGGATAGTGTTTCAAGTCTTGTCAAATCTTTTCAGCAAACATGGAAACCTGTTAGACCATGGCAAGCATGTAAACATTGATGTTGAAGAGAAGGTGAGGTGTGGTGGCTATGTTCACATTTGTGAGAGTTAGGCCATTTTAGTATTCTCACTGCATCCATTTATATCATTCACCCTATGCAACAGCTCTTGGAATTTAATTACTCCATAAAAATGTATTTTCCTTTAATTTGAATAGGACTACATGTTATTTACATCACTAATTTGTAAATTCTAGTGATTTCATGTACATTGAAGCTGCTTGGGACCAGGGGCGGTATTCTCGAAAATTCTTAAGTTGGGCACTGATATATGAAAAATGTGTCTAAGTACCCTGCTATTTTGAGCGGGGTTCTTAGATTGGTATTCTTGAAAAAACTAAGCATCCCACTAAGCTAAGCTGATGAAGTTGGCGCGTAATTCACATATCGAACGCGCAATTTTTTTGTTACGCGTACGAGCGCTATCAAGGCGCACAAAGTCCACGGAGTTACGCGCGCATCTCGCCGGCTTTATGCGCATACACTTGTGTGACCGGTGCAGCTAGCTGTTGTTATTGCTGGTAATATGTCTTCGGTAATGCCAAAAACACGGGCTCTTTCGAACCGTTATCTTTCAATTGGTTCCTCGTCGTTGAATTCATTTAGAGGTTTTGCTTTGTAAACAAACAATTCCAGTATTCCTGACCGCCATATCAATCGTTAAAACTGCAATGTTTATGACTCTCATCTCACTTAAGTCTCTTACACAGGTGTCTTAGACTTAAGAGGTAAATTAAGTGAGGTGCTCAAAGTTAAGACATTTGAGAATACCTCTTAAGTCAGGTGCTCAAAGTTAAGATAGTATTTAAGCCAGAATCTGGAAATTTAAGACTCTTAACTGACTTAAGACCTTTCGAGAATACCGCCCCAGGAGTCCAGACAACATCATTACTGTTACATGTATATCAGGGTTGTGAAAACAGTAAAATACAAAAAGAAAATACTGGAAAAAAAAATTGCAATGGAAAAATTATTACTTTGTTAATATTAGGGTGGTAAAACAAAGTACAAAAAGAAACTTGCAACTTTGGGACTTGAATTTTTTTTTTTAAATGTAAAATGAGATTTTGTATTTTAGTGTTCTTTATGGTAAGAGTTTTTCTTTCATGGTGTTTGACCTGCTACCATTGTGCAAATTTATTGTGCACAAAAGATGTATCAACTTCAGTCAGTGTCTGTGTAAACAGGTATGACAAGTCCATAGGTGTGAAGAGCTGATTAGAAGATTGAGTTCTAAATGAGATTGGTCTGTGTTTGTTTTTAATCTCTCATCTTTGCTTAAAGGCAGTGGATCTCATTTTCATGCCAAAAAATGAACATTGTGTAAATACAATGACATTTAGAAGAAAATGCCATCTGGGAACCTTTTGCAAAATATGGGAGCTAGAAACTCAGTGTTAGTGGAATTATAGTGACCGTTAGACTCTGATTTGAATTTTTTCTTGCGAGAGAAAAAATCCTACCATAGAACGTACACTAAACGGCTATTGCTTTTCTTTCACATTTTTCACATTCTAGGTAATTACTCACATCCAGATTTCACAGACATGCCCTTCATCAATAGCCTAAGGGCATGGGCTATCTATTCCTGGTGTGCGGGGATGTTTGCAAATGAGATCCACTGCCTTTAAACAGTGAATTGATGTGTATTTAAAGGGTAGATCACACTAGTATTACTTCTAAAAAATTCTCATTTGTAAATTTTTCATCTCAAAATTCTGGAATTTGTAAGTCCTCCCAAATAATGTTTAAAGAAGGAGAGAGTATTCTGCAGTTTCAATATTGCAAATCATATTTTACTCTTAATGTTGATGGCTGGTTACCACTCACACAGGTTGATTTGAGTTGAGTTTGGCTGGTCAGTTTAAAGGCACTGTATAACAATGTTTCCATTTAAAAAAATGTGGGCTCCATGATTCCCCATGCTAGAAGTGTCTTTGATAAGGTCTAAAAATGCAGCCCTGAAAAAATTAAAGTTCAAAATGATCATTAAGTGCCTTAAAAGAGTAAAAAATCATTGAGAGACCATTCCAGTTTTCCCCCATAGACTGCTGTGTTGCAGATTTTTCTATCAGCCGAGAATAATTCATGTGCCAATCTTTATCTGTACATATTTTACCAGTGAGAGCATATCTGTCTGAACTTTTGTATTCTAGGGTGTTTATTTATAAATCTATTCAATTTATTCTATTATGTCAGATAGCAAAGGTTGACAATTTTTTAAACAGGTCTTCCACACTGTTGTAGCCTTGTCTTTAAGTGTCAATCACCTTTATTTCTCTTTATGGACACTAACCCCCTTTCACTTCTTTATTTTTTTCTACTTTTTTTATTCAAAAAAATAAACAATAGACAATGTTGTTTAAACTCTCTATTGTTCAAAGTATGTTTATTATGATACTCTGAAAATTGAATTATTTGCTCCTCGTTTTGACCCAAATAACTGTAAGGTCACTTGCCATTGTTTTAGATTTGTACAAATAGGAGCATATGACATAAACACTGTAACTCAAAACTTCACTAAATTGACCCCCCCCCCCAAAAAAAAAAAAAAAAAATACCATCTGAGCTGTATCCATATGTATTGTGTGTACACAAAAGCACAACTGTTACTCCTTGTGTTTTACATGTACATGTATTTGCTGGTCTTGTCATGAGTTCATTCACATGTATACAGTGTATTATATTTTGAAGATACATGTAGCATTTGCATTATATTCCTGTAAGTCATGTGGCAGAGAAATTGTTTCAATCAATTAATGTTTGCAAAATTTTTACATGTTAGAACAATTTTCATTGTTATACAAATATTGAGCAATGAACTGTTGTTTATTTGCATGGAAGTCTGAAAATTGTACAGTCTTGTATTCATATACCCTTATCTCTATAAATTTGCACTCACAAAACCCTCTGCTATTGTCAGAGTTGTTACACTTGTTGTCTCTGTATGCACTCGCTGGAATTTGGAAATGGGACATCTGATGAACTCTTGATACTTTCAACCATTGAAGGTTATTGTTCTATGTCAATAGTATGATATTTGTGTCACAATTGTTTGCGCTGTTGACAAAACACCAACAATGTTTGACTTCCAAATAACCCAGACTCAGGTGAATAACAATGGGCATGCAAGGGCTTTGAGAGCACTTGGCAGAAGTTAATTGGGGTGTTGCTAGCTATTTGGTGATTAAGGGAGGTGTTTGAAGACCAAAAAGTCACTTTCTTACTTCAAAAGTTAAGATTGTGTCATGATTTGCACGTCAAAAAACATCTAAATGAATGAAATCTAGCTGAAATCGATATCCAATGTGAAGATTACTATAAATGAACACACTCTCATAGAGATTGGGGTAAAAAATATTGAGTTTTGGTGAAAATCTGGAACGGTTAAACTTCATCCTTTTTCAAATTGCTCAGGAGCAAAAATCCGTGACGCCGACGTGCACAGGCCGTTCCAAAATTGTGCGATCAGCCGTTAGCCGAAGGTCACGTGGAGTTTAACCGTTATCCAATCAGTGGGCTCCGCTGATCTTGCGACGGTACACATAACCGCGATTCGTAATTTAAGCAAAATTTAAACTCACGGAAAGAACAACATTCCGTGGTAACATGTCGTTATTAGTTTTTCTCATAAAACAACAAATTCATGACGTATGGATCTCAAACTTTCAACACACCATTTGTAAGTACTAATCTACCGTTTGGTATTGATAATGAAGGGAAGTAATGGACTTGCACATCCCTGACACAATCTTTAAACAATGATACAGTGCTAGATTCTGACTAGATGTCATTTGGAGTTGAGTGAACTTTGGGAAAGGAAATTTTGCTTTCTTCTGCAAGCCATTCATCATGCTTATCTGACTCTTGTTCCCCATGTGTAATCACTTTCCTCCACTGTCCCCCTCTTCTGCTCTCCCCCCCCCTCACTTCTCCTCCCCCTCCCTTCCCCTCCCTTCTCCTTGACATCTCCTTTGTAACAATAATCATTTTTGTATGAAAGAATCCCAGGTGATCTCAATCTTTATTTATTAGATAGTGGGACTCTAGAAATAATTTCCAATACCATTTTTACTCGTCTTTCAAATATGAATAACATTAACATAAAAGATGACTTTAAAAAAATACTTTGAGTTCAAAGTTGTAGAAATCTACTACAGTTTGATCTTGATCATTTTACAATCAATTATTGTTTTTTCCTGCTTTCAGTTAAATATTTGTCCACTCCTCTATTCATGCTAGCCCCGTAACTTGGCTCCCTGACCTATCCCAGCAGTAACAGCAAACAAAGTGATGGGATTGAATTTAATGATGATCATCTTCTCAGCAGCATACAACTTATTTTTCGCTTGATTTTCTGATCCCCCAATCATGACCATGGTATGACATGACAAATACAAGTTTTTAAGTGGAATTTGCAACATCATAAACTGTAAGTATTCTTTTGTTGTTATTTTTAATCCAAATTCAATGTATAGCAGCAGCAAATGGACTGACTTGCAGAGCTGTCATCTCCCCGTCTCTTCAGGCAGTTCCCGGAAAATATCAATAGTACTTCAACATTTTACAAAATAAAATTTAGTACATGTATCTCCATGATGAATGAAAATGTGTAGGGCCAACAACATGAATGGTGCATGCAATTTCTTAATATCTCGTTTGCAGTCACCCTGATTGCGTGTATATCATTGCCTGCTGTAGATTTGAGAACATTCTTATAAAGATTGTCTGTTTCTGCAGGGGGGTGGGGGGGGGGGGGTTGGGATATACAGTAGTGTTGCACGACTTAGTCGCCAAAAGACTTTAGAAATGCCAGAATCGACTCATGTAATCGCATATGTATGGCATATAAACCAGTCAAAACATCAATGACAATGTGTGGGACTATGATAGAAAATCAATTTTTGACTGATCATAATCACAGTTGAAACAACACAAGTTCAAAAACAATTTTCATAATGAACTAACCATTATCATTGGTAATGAAATTCGACAACAATGGACTGCTTTTGCATCAAAATCACTGAAATCATTGAATGAGGACACTGAACAATCATTGTATAAGTTGTAGTGTGCTTCTTATTACAGAATTGAATGCCAAGAGTCAGCAAATAGTCGGAGTCGCGACTTTTGATTGGCGACTAGTCGACTCCCAAAAATCCTGGAGTCGTGCAACACTAATATACAGTGCAGGGATAAAGAAAGGTTGGTGAAGAATGTGGAAGGATCTATGATGCCTTTGTATTTCTGACTGGCAGGATGCATGTTCATGGTGGATAAGACTCATAACTCATATCAAATTGGATAACTTCTATCTCCATAGTTGTAGTATGAACTTAAAAGAGGATGCATACCATGAATGCCCAGCCATGAAATTGATTTGATGATTTATGGAAGTGTATGAATAAATCACATTGCAACATCAGTGACTTCCCAGCTGCCTTAGAATCTAAATGCTCCCCAGATCTGTGAGCACCTTTTGCAATAAATCTCTCCACTGGTTACCTGCAATATGCAGTTCATTATTTGCATACATAGTGGTGTTGAATTCTAAATTTTCGTAAAGCCTCCAAGGAACTATTGGTTATTGATTGAAATTTAATTACATCAATCATTTTGATTCTTCATGACCAGATTATAACAAGAACCAATGTAGGGCCTATACATATCAAAAGAAAAATAAATAAATTATGTAGTAGGTGTTGAGAACTGATCCAATGGCATCTAGCAGTAGCATATCCTTTTCATGTGTTTAACATTGTTGTTTTAGCGAAGACTGCATACTACATTCAGTACATTCCAAAGATTAAATTCAATTGCCATGGCCTGGGCTTTCTTTATTTCATTTCCAATCAGTCAGAGGAAATAATACAACAACCAGTACATAAATGTAGGCCTATATATTTCTGCAGTAGGTGTACATGTAGGTCTCCACAATACATGCACTTGGATGCATTTGACTTCCATTTGAATAATTTACATCCCACAAAAATGCAATAATATCATGTAGTTTACCCCTTTTGTTTATAAGTCTGGGTGTTCTCTTGTCAGATTTGATTACTGGATTACAGTCTACTTGAGGGTATTTTTTGTCGCAGGAAAATTGCATGTGGATATATTTTATTGTAACAGCTTACTGAAATTTCCAAATTATTTGAAAATTGCTTAAAGTGATAGGCTAACATTGTGGAGCTTCAATTTAAAAAAATTGTCAAATTTTGATATCTGAACTACATAGTAGTGTTCATATGAACAAATAAACACCCTAGAACAAAAAAAAGTTTGGAAAGTTACACTGCCAATGGCAAGTTATGCATGAATAAACAATTAAAACTCGGGGCGAGTTTAAATAGCGTACCGGTAGGTGTACACACAGTAAGTCTATTGGAGAAAATGGGCAGGTGAATCCGATCAACTTACGATTTTCACTTTTTTAAAGCACTAAATAATCATTTTGAAATACAATTTTTTCAGGGCGTCATTTTTAGACCTTATCAAAGGCAATGGTAGCATGGGGAATCATGTAGCTCAGATTTTTTTTTTAATTGTGGACGGTAAATGTTAGCCAATACCTTTAACTGTGGTGTAGCTGCATATTTGGTTTTGTCAAGTTTTATTTACAGTAGTCTGCCTCAATGCTGTAACAAAAAGGGGAACATACCCTTTTCCTGCACTTTGTTGAAAATAACAAAGTATGGTTAATTTATATGTTCTCAGCATTGCCCCAATAGGAAAACAACATATGCAGAATACTGTTTTGTCAAATTGTTGGCAAAGAAATTTCTAAAATTTAATTACATGTAACTTACCTGTACACATATTTCACATTTTGTGTTGTTAATGCTGGTTAAAAGGAATTAATTCTAGGTACAATGTTTCTCTTTAAATTTTACTGTAATGATGGGTAAAATTTACTGACCAACCAGGTGCTATGCTGTAGCTGCTTGTATGTTCAGCTAGTGTGACCTTTGACCCCAGCTCATTCCTTAGATGACCCTTTCAACCCAGGACCTGCATACCTGTCAGTATGGAAGGCCTATCCATTCCCCTATCTCTGATAGTAATCACTTCTGACTTGGAATGTCTGTCTTCACCTGGGTTCCTAGCATCACTTAGCTAGTCTAGGAGCCAGACCCTACATCAATGTAGATGGACGTTCTATTACTTGTAGTATGTACACAGAAAGAGACTTGTACGGGTAGTGTGATCATCATGAGTGTTTTATGATAAAAGCAAGACAAAAGCAAAGAAAGAATAATCATTTGAAATGAACAAACCTTTAAAAATTTTTACATCAAACTGTTCGGCCAGACCCAGATACGTCAGGGAAAATATAACATTTTGTTAATGTTTATTACTTGTAGTACTGTCTCTGTTTTTCACAGTTTCTTTTGTATTGAACCCTATGGCAAATTTATGAGAGCTCATTTGCAATTTACAGGGTCTCTTTTTTTAGGCATTTCAGGGGCAAAATTGTCAGAAAACCCATGTATTTTTCCCCTGATTGATGTGTACATTTCAGAATCATGAGCTGTCCTGTGTATTTGGAATTCATGTACTGTATGAGACTAGTGTCAGCTTTGTCCAGCAGCTGAGAAACCAATTAATGTGCATGTAAGTTTTCCAGAGAATTAGGCTGAAATTAATAGCCTGTACTGTACCTGGATGGACCTGTTGAAATACTATCTGTTAATGGGGCTGACATTAGGATAATGGCTGAAGTACTAATCATTTGTGAGGTAGAGTTGTTATGATGGAAGTGAAGAGTACCTGGCAAAAACAATGCAGAATAATTTGTCGCTTGTCTAGCAGAAGGGCCCTAGCATATGTTCCTGGCAAAAGGGCCTTAAAGATTGTGTCAGGGATGTGCAAGTCCATTACTTCCCTTTATTATCAATACCAAACGGTAGTATAGTACTTACAAATGGTGTGTTGAAAGTCTGAGATCCATACGTCATGAATTTGTTGTTTTATGAGAAAAACTAATAACGACATGTTACTAGAATGTTGTTCTTTCCGTGAGTTTCAATTTTGCTCAAACTGCGAAT